>CABHPQ010175586.1:0-43168 GCA_902168405.1 Peromyscus aztecus
GATTAGTATATCACCATAGTTAACTATAATCAAGGGTTTCTGAAACTACATGCCCATGAGAATGCACTGTGGCCATGTGTGAGGATAGTCCTCTTTAGTTCTCCTGGTGCTGTGTGCACTTGCTTCTTTGCAGAGGGCAAAGACAAAAGAAACAAAATGTTCTACATTTTTGCAGTACATACATTCTCACTTTAGCTAGAAAGACTCTATCTTCTAATAATGCAATAAAAAACCTCATCTGGGATTTAACCCAACTTTTCCGAGTACAATCACTGTTCATTTCTTAAGCAGATTCATGGCAGGTATGCAACAGGCTTGAAAACAATCCCCTGTCCTTAATCAAGTTATGGATGGTGTGTATGTGTTCACAAATTCAATCTCAAATGAAATTGGCAAAAGTGGTTTGCAAATGCATTTTCTCAACAAAAAGAGAGAGAGAGAGAGAGAGAGAGAGAGAGAGAGAGAGAGAGAGAGAGAGAGACATGGCTTGGCTCTCTCTGACTTAATCCTCCAGCAAATACTTATCCAGATGCTCTTACTCCACCCTGTCACAGGAAGGGCCTCGTCATTGTGTCTCTGCTCCTATAATTAAGGCTGTAGGAATGTGGGGGAAAGCTGCTTGGTGTATTTAATTAAAGTTAGTAGGGAATTTAAAGCCAAGCAAGCATTGTCAGTACTTAGTGTTCAATGCAAAGAAACCCAGGTGCTTAGAAATCAATGCCAGGAGAAAGTGGAGTGCCCTTATACTCAGAAAGAATATTCTATGTTCAGTTATCCGATTCCTCAAAAACCACCATAAAGTATCAGATGCTCAGTAGGGAGCAGACACATAAAGCGAAGACTTAACCAAGCTAGAGTAATTTACATAGATATTCCTGAGATTGCGTTCTTCATCTTCAAAGTAAAAAGAAAATTGCAATGATACAGGAACTAATGTGAGAGATGAGACTGGAGAATTAAATAAACCAAAAGAATAGTTAAGAAAAAAAAATGAGACTCTTGAAGCTCAAAGGTAACGTGTAACAGGAATTCAGCAGAGTCACCAGGAGAAATGTCACAGCTCGGCACATGGCATGGTTATAAGGACAAGAGGTAAGTGCACAAACTCCCAGGGGCCAAATCTGGAATAATTTAAAGCAAATGATGGTAATGTAATTAGAGTAGTAAATTATAACAAAAGAAAAGACTAGAAATGAGCTCATATTAACATTAAAAGTTTTTAAAATAAGTAGATGGGAGAGGAGGGAATTCTGGCAAGATCTGTCTTTGGGATGTAACAGTGAGCAGCAGTCCAAGAAGAAAAATGACATTTGTATGATTTCAGTTCAACCATACACAAAGCTCTTCATTATTACAAAAGAACTAGTTCCTCCTCTTCATTGAGCTAATTCCATCTGCTGTGATCCTAGTTATGCATAAGGTCACATTTGTTGTTACTATAAGGAAACACGAGTCTGAGTACTGTGTGGTGCAAGGATGCTCATTGCTCAAAGGATGTAGCTCAACATTTGATGACGTTCCCCCAGAATCCAGTTCTTCTTATAACCTCAGAATGTAGTTTAGATGTGCTTTCTCTCCTGAAGGATCATGTTTTGGAAGTTTTAAAGGTAAATAGGGCTTTAAGAGCAGGAACTCAACAACATGTGGTTAGTTCATTTAGGAATGGGAACCTCTGAAGGGGTTAAGGAACCCTGAGCACATGCTCTCTAGAGCACCATTACATAGAGAATAAGACTAGACCTTCTCCAATCCCCTTCCCTTTTCACCATGTGGTCAATGCCCCTCAGAAACCATCCTACTATGGTGCTTTCCACCATGAGACCTTCATCAGAGCCAACACAATGTGGGCACTGTGCCCTTGAGCCTGTAAAACGGTGGCCTTAATAAACTTCATCCTATTACTTCTTTTGTTTTAAAGCAGTGCTAGAACTCAGAGCCTTCTCCATGCTAAGCAAGAGCTCTAACGCTGAGCTACATTCCTAATGCAATTAACATCTTTGCTTTATACAGTACACAGCCTCATGTGTTTCATTATAGTAACAAGAAAAAAAAAAACCAGGGTGCCTTATACAAAAACAGAGTCACTGCAGATGCAATTAATTACGTGAAAATGAGGTCACACCAGAGGGGGCGCTTAATCGAGCAGGATTGGTATCTACACGGGAAGAAAAAAGACAAAGGAAGGGACACAGAAGAGAGTTCTATGGGTCAATGATGACAGAAGCTGGTGTCTTACTGTGGGAACCCGGGAAATACCTAAGGATGCCAGAGCCTGGAAAGGGCAAGAAAGGACCACTCTCCCTCAAAGCTGAAGAGGGAACAAAGTCCGAGAGAAGCTTCACTTCAGTCTCCCAGAGTAAAGGACTATGAGAGTACAAAGCTCTGCTACCTTAAGTCATGTAGCCTCTGGAGCTTTGCTCTGACAGCATTAGTAGATGAACACACTAACTTAAGTTACAAAGCCTTAGCAGATACCTCCTTAATAAAGTGAGCAAAATGAACCTCATTACTGAATACCGTGAGCTCCTGACACAACCAACTAGGATGGACACAACCTCACGTTCGCATTACTCTTGACAAAAATGCATGCTATCAATTTGATGTTTAGAAAATAATAAATTCAAAATGATGAAGTTTACCAAAGTAATGACTGATACTTAAAAAAACAAAAATGGCCACAATGATAAAGGGAAAACAAAGCCCCCTTCCCCGCTGCTCGCGCGCGCGCACACGCGCGCGCACACACACACACACACACACACACACACACACACAAAGCCAGATGCAAAGAACCAAGACTGGGAAAAACTAGGGTACTAGGGTAAAAAGAGAAATGAAATATGGGAAATGGCATTAAGGTCTAATTCAGAAATCTTTTTGAGATTTAGCTATTTACTATGAGTGTAAGGTTTTTGGTTCATGTATTTATATATACAAAGTGTATACCTTGTGCCTGTAGCAGCCAGAAGATGGTATCAGATCCCCTAGAATAGGCATTACAGATGGTTGTAAGCTGCCATGTGGGTGGTAAAAATTGAACTCAGCTCTTGTGTAAAGGCAGCCAATGCTATTAGCCACTGAGCCATCTCTCCATTCCTAGGTCAGATTTTTTTTTAAAGATATGGTTTAAAAAAAAAAAGGAATACTGACTGAAAATTAATGTAGTTTTGAATTTACAGCCCACTGTACTGTGGTTGTACAAATGTTGTCATTATGGGAACCAGGTGAAGATCATGAGTAACACAGTATGCTGTTTTTCATTTTTTAAACCTGGGCCTCACATACCAGGCTGGCTTCAAATTCTCAAGGCATGGAAGGTTGACCTTCAACTCCTGATCCTCCAACCTCCACCTTCCTCAGTTATGTAACTTGCTTTAAGTCTAAAAGTATTCCAAAATAAAGGAGTTTTAAAGAGAATTGCAATAAAATACAATGCATAGAAAAATAGGAATTGGGCAAGAAAGCTAAAAGAAATACCCCTTGCCATATAAGAGGCAGGCTTGAGGAAAATACGTGAAAGTAATGTGAGGTCCTAAGTCAATTAAGAACACTTCACTAAGCTGATTAATAATGTAGACAGAAGAACAGTAAAAGAAAAAAATCACTTGTGAATCTTGTATGCCCCCAAGCAAAGGAAGTAACTTTACAGCAAGGGCTCTCGGTGTGCCAGATCCATCACACCAGCCTTTGCTCACTCAGCCTTAAGGAGGCTCTAGTCCTGACCTCTTAATCCAGTCTTCCTTCACTGGCCTGACCACAGCTTTCTCAACTTATCTCAAATTCCAGCAACAAGGAGTCCTGCAGACCGGCATCCTGTGATTCCCTCATACTCAGACCTCTCCCAACCCCACCAAGGAAACATTGTGGATAACTCATTAGAAGCCCAGCTTTCCATTGTGTTAAAATGTAAACTTCTCTGCAGTCTTAACATCTTATCTAACTGTCCCTATTATCAATCATTGGAGGGCTCATATCACATTATAATAAAAATCTTTGCAAAACAATTTAAGCATTTTTTTCTCTTTTGTTCACGTTTCAAGTTAAACTAAGCATAGACATCTTAACTGACAAATATAAGCAAGGATTTGGGAGTTGAGGGGAAGGGGTATGAAGCTATGAGGTTGTATGAGAATCAAGTGCCCTGCAGCTTACAATGAACAGGGGAGACTATTCCTCAGATACAAATAACAACCTAGAATCTAGGAAGATCTTCTAGAAATTAAGGAAGGAAAAAAGAGAAAAGAAAAGCCAAAGAAATCCTAGAACAATAAACAAAGGGCATCTATCCAAGCTCCCACACCACACTAGAAAAGAACTATCTCACTGTGTAGGGGGAAGGACCTAAGTTACAAACAGTCGGTTTGTCTTCTTTCTTCTATTTCCTAATTTAGTAAAATTCCACTGCTCAAAAAAAAAAAAAAAAAAAGAGGGGGATGTTGCCCACAACTGGCTCTCTTAAGTGCCCAGGCTCCCCTGAGCCTGTCCTTGGAGAAGAGCCTAAGTCATTGCAGCTGGGCCCAGCCCTGCTTTCCTGGGGCTCAGTTTTTAACAGTCCTCTGACAGAGACCCATGCTGCTATGTTGCTGGATGAGTCCCTGCAGATCTACACAGCCTGTCCTCAAACTCCCAGAGCAGCAGTAGCACAGAGAAGTGCAATACACTAATCCCACTGTAGACTCAAAGCCTGCAGTATGTCTCCTTTTCCCAACAATCCCTTCAGGAGAAAATTCTGGAACTTGTTCAACAATGTGCTTCCCGGCCTATGGGAGCTCAGGCTGTCATTTCTTGGTTCCCTCAGGTATGTGTGTTTAGAGTTCTTGGTGGTAATGAAGGCTCAAGAGAAGACTGAAGTTATTCTTGGCTCTCACTGTTGGAGGGCAGCAGAACCGCTGACAAGGGCCTTCGTAATTGGGTGTCCCTGGGAACTGCCTAAGTGCCTCATTTTATGAAATGCATGCTTTTCCTACACATGCATGAATCAAAAGATGTTCTGCCTGGAATAATCCAACACTGGTGGTTTAAAAAAAAAAAAAAGTCATTGGTCTCTAGACAGTTGTGAAGCAACCATTATGCTTTGCGGGTCTCAGACTCCTCACAAACGGCTTCCAAAGCTTTCAAGGAAACATGCCGCTGGTGTATTTTAAGAAGTCAAAAGACACTGTCCATTTGTAAACAATGGTAATTTTACTGCCTACGTTGTTTGAGTTATGGGACTTACATACTTTTGGAAAACTAACATTTACATACCTGTTTCCCAGGAACATTTTCATTGTAAGAGATAGAAGTCTGATTCAAATTGACTCAATTCATAACTAGGAAGAAATGTATAGAGAGTAGATTAGAAATAGAGGAAACATACATGGCTATAAATGAAAGAGTCATACTTTTGCTATTATTAAACATTGCTACGCCATAGCAAATGATGCTGTTTACAATCAACCTGTTCCCCAGGTCCATCATCTTTGTTGAGTAAATTTTTACACAAACTTCCCAAATGGTAGCAGATATATAGCTTCTGATGTTTCCAGATTCATAAAATGAAACCTGAATGGTAGATATACAAATACACTCCATTGCTGCTACTATTACGGTTAGCAATGACAAATGCCTACATTTAAGTCACATGCCATTCACTGTCTTAGGGTAGAAGGCAGTCCTCATGGACTCATGGTATATGTGATCCACATTAAAGCAGAAAGGAGAGCCACTTGCCTTACATGTAGTAGAGTAAATTCTCCGAGAGAAATTCTGAGTGAGTAGATATACGAAATGTGAGAAGTAAGACATGTTCCAAGCCAAACTCTTTAAGTTGCTGGTAATCCCAGCTTCCCTAACCTTGTGTATTGGTGCCTGCAAGGAAATACAAGTCACTGCATTTTTAAAAGTTTCTTCAGTGAGATATTTGTATGAACCATTATGATAAAATATCCAGTTTTACAACCAGAAATTGCAAGAACACATCTGTGGATGAATAAATGAATAGCCACAGGGAGTTAATTGCCATTAACCAGGAACTCTTCTGTATCAATTTGAGTTTACACGCCTCTGAGCCTTTATGAAATTACAGAGCTCCTGTTTTCTAAATTTAACTGAGGGCACAAACTGAAAAACTGTTCTGTTCAGACAACGTGGGATTCTGCATTCTAAAGATTTATGGACACTGAATACAGTGTGAGATCTGAAGACCTAGTCTCCTCCAGAATAAGTGTTAATGCTGACAGTGTGTGATACTTTTTAAATGACACTTCATTTATCTGGGAACTGTGATGTGTGGCTTATGGTAAGCTGGATGGATGGTGGCCAAGAATGATGCCAAGTCCTAATCACTGGGAACTAAATGTTGCATTATGAGGGAAAGGTGTATTTGCAGAAATGAATTATTCAAAGGCCCTGAACTGGAAAGATTAACCTAGATTATTTGGATGGGTCACAAATTTAGTACCAAGTGAGCTTTTCAGATGGAGCAAGACAGAGATGTGAGCTGAGGTGGAGACAGTTGCCTGACTAAGAGCACTGACTTTTGAGTAGTGTAAAGGACAATGGAAACCCCTAGAAGATGAAAGAGTGGGGATGAACTTTTCCCTGGAGCCTCCAGGAGAGCACAGTTGTCAATATTGTGGGACTATCAACATCCTATCCTGTGGCAACTTATTACACTGGTCATGGACACAATTAAACAACACATAATGGCAAAAAAAAAATAATCCCAGAATGTCTACTTCTCAAGGAAGAAAAGGAAGAAGCACTTGAGTCATGATCCAATCACTGGCTCCTTACCTGTCTTTCCATAGCTCAGTTTTATAAGGGTTTTGCCCCAAGAGTATCTGTTCCCCTCTCTATTTGGGCTCCCAGTTAAGGGGATTGTATATCAAGGGAAAAGACACTTGTTCTCACGCAAGCAACTTCCAGTTGCAAAGTCTAACCCCTAGTTTCCTTGTTTCTTCATAAGCCCCCACTACAGGCACAGCTGGCTAAGACCATTGAATCCTTGATTATCTTCACCCCAGATTACAGTAGCATGGAGGTTCAAGGACCAGAAAAAGAAGCCAAGAAGAGTCCCACACATATTGATGACAATGGTTCAGAGGTTTTGCACAGAGTAAAAGATAATCCACAGGACTAGAAGTTTGGGATGCTTCACAAAAGAAATGACTTTATTTGAAAAAGACTGTGGTGCTCTTCATGGTAATATCCTCTCCCAAAGACAGGAGAGATTTGCATGGTGAGTAATTCCAAAGGTCAACAACCCTGATCAGTAACATGTGAAATCATGGTCTTGGGCCTTAGTGTATTACAAATTCCCTTGTGGTGACAGATAGGTTAAAAAATAAATAAATAAAAATCCTCCCAAGTCTAGAAAAACCAAAACAATCAGTAGCTGATTCCTGAAGTTAAGCAGATAGAGGTGACTCAAAATGAAGCAGATGGTTCTATAGAAAGATTTGAGAAGAAATCAAAAGGGTCCTGCTAAAGTTAGGTATGCTGTGCACCTGCCCAAGACTGTATCCTATGAGGAGTGAGATCTGATGATCCTTGCTGTGAGAGAAAGCTTCCTTAAAACAGTCTAGTTGAGCCATTGAGCACATAAATAATAAGCAAACAACAGAGATAATGCCTAAAATGTTGACCCTGAAAGAGTTTTCAAAAAACAGTATGATGTGTTTGAAATGATGTATGAGAAATACCAAAATCTAAAGCAATGCACACACAGGAACATGAGACCCTTTCGTTAGGAAAGTGTAGCAAAAAGAATCTAAAAGTGACAGGAGTTCCTATGTGAAAGACAGTGAAAAAAACTTCAAAAGAATTATTATAAATATGCCAAGGAACTAAAGAGACCATAGTGAAAGACATAAAAAAATATAAGGTAACACTGCATCATCTAAAAGAGACTATCAATGACCTTGTAAATGTCATACAGAAAAAAAAAGTTTAATGGACATTCTTGGATTGAAAACTACAAACTCCAAAAGCTACAAACCCAAATTTAAAAACAAACTTAAAAGGGGTCCAGAGCAGATGTGAGGTTGCAGAAGAATCAACAAAGTAGAATGTACTCTTAGAGGTTACATGATTTTAAAAACAAAGAGGAAAAATGGGTACTAGAAAATTAAGAGAGCCTCAGGGAAATGAAGACGTCATTGAACCAATAAATAATAGGAGGCCCAGAGAGGCAGAAGAAAGAGAAAGGGGGAAAAAATCCACAGGAAAAAAAAAGATAGTACTTTTCCAATTTGATAAAATATATTCAATTGTGTACAGCCAAGCCATTGACTGAACTCAGATTAAGGTAACACAGAAAGTACGCTGCCAGAAACATCAAAATACAGATGATGAGTGTCAAGATAAAATGAAAGCTCTGACAGCAACCTGAAGGTCCTTCTCATTCAAGAGACCCCAGTGGGATGAATAGGCACCCTCTCACCAGAAACAGCACATAGTAGGAGCAGGATGCCACTGTTAAGAGGCAAAAAAAAATGCCAGTCAAGAATCTTTTCTGCCAAATACATTTATTTTTCAAAAAATAAAGGCAAAGTAAAAATATTTTCAAATACATAAAAATAGACAATGTGTTGCTAAAAGCCCTGGCTTGCAAGAACTGCTCAAGGGGTCTTTTAAGGATGAAGTAAGAAATACTTACATGCTAACAGAATTTATTTCTTCTCTAGGCTACTTTAATAGACACAAAATGTAAAGTAAACGTTATAACTATGGGTCATTGGAATGATGTCAGCATCAATCTGGAAAGATTTTGATAAGATAAAATTGTATCTTTAAATCCTAAGAATAACTCCAAAAAAACTCATTGGAGGCATTAGTAATCATTCATTATAAAATATTTATTTATAAATATTTACATTTTATAAATAATAAAATATGTATTTAATATATTGATATACTTTTTAAATGTCTCAAAACATTCATGTGCAAGAAACTTGGCTCCAAATGTGATAACGTTTGGAAGAACGAGGTTATGGGTGCAAAGCTCTTGTGCTATTTGGTATTAGGGACTCTATAGAACTTGTTTATTCTGTGACAGACTTGCCCTTCATCTTCTGTCCTGTGATGCCATAGCAAGATCTCAATGCCCTGTTTGAACTTGCCAGCCTCTAGAACTAAGAGCCAATAAATAGCTTTTCATTGTAGATATCCAGTCTCAGATATATGCCCTCTTTTGTATAGCACCACAAAACAGATTAAAGGATACAAGTGGACTAAGATAGCAATAGAGATGGAACTAAAAAAATTTCATGAGGTGCATAACAAATGAAAAAAGCTAAATGGCACAAACCTTCACCAACAACTATATGAATAATATTAAATGTGAATGGGTTAGGTATGTCAAGCAAAAAGCCAAACTAGATTGTGAATAGAAAACTGGGCCCAGCTACATATACTTGTATACAAGATACATGTTTTGTTTATTTTTGTGGCAAAAAATACAATGTAATAACACATTTCATTTATATATATATAAATATAAAATTGTGCCTTGCTCATTTGTCCCTGACCACAACCTTCTGCATCTTTTCTCTACCACCCTCAATAATCCTCTTCCTCCCTACAAAAAGCACCCCTTCTGTTTTCATGTTATTACATATATATGTGTGTGTGTGTATATGTGTATATATATAGCTAGATTATGTAAATGAAGGAAAATGTACAATATTTTGTCTCTCTTCTCCCACATATTACCTTCTCTATTCCTTGTTGCTCTGTCCTCACAGGCCTGATTCTATTTTCATGTCATATGCACACACATACACACACACACACACACACACACACACACACACACACACACATTCAAATCTACTTTCTTTTTATGAGAAACACATGGTACTTCTCTTTCTGAGTGTGGTTTATTTCACTAACATGATGGTCCCCGATCCTTGCACATTATCTAAAAATTACATAATTTAATTCTTCCCTGTAATTGAGTAAAGCTACCTATGTATACCACATCCTCTTTATCCACGCACCTGCTAAAAGGCCTATGTAGTTGTAGACCAACATTATTGTGAATGATATAGCAATAGACCTTGATGTGCAAGTATCTATATGATAGTGTGGTATAATGACATAGATTTGGGGGGAATATACACAGGCATGGTATAGATAGTGTGATATTCCTAGTTTTAGATTCTGAGGCACCTCCATACTGAGTCTGTCGTGGTTTATAGTCACACCAGAAACGAACAAGGGTTACTCTTTTGCCACATCCTTACCAGTATCTGTTGTCATTTGCCTTCTTGCTGAAAACCATTCTAAATGAGGATAAGATTGAATCTAGGTGCAGTTCAATTTGCATTTTTCTGGATGACTAAGGATGCTGAACACTTCAAGTATTTATCATTGGCAATTTGTATTTCTTCTTCTGAGAAGTGAAAAATATGTGTTTTAGATTCAGATATCGTAGTTCTTTTCTAGTTTGGTGCGGGAGCTTAGATAGATGCCCTTGTTTATTGTAGACATCTCAACCGACAAATATAAGCAAGGATTTGGGAGTTGAGGGGAAGGGGTATGAGCTATGAGTTTGTGTGGGAATCAAGTGCCCTGCAGCTTACAATGAACAGGGGAGAGTATTTCTCAGATACAAATAACAACCTAGATCTCAGGAAGATCTTCTAGAAATTAAGGAAGGGGAAAAGAGAAAAGAAAAGCCAAAGAAATCTGCTGTGGGATGGTCTGTATGTCAAATTGCTCTGATTGGTCAATAAATAAAACACTGATTGGCCAGTGGCCAGGCAGGAAGTATAGGCGGGACAAGGAGGAGAAGAATTCTGGGAAGTGGAAGGCTGAGGCAGAGACACTGCCAGCCGCCGCCATGACAAGCAGCATGTGGAGACACCAGTAAGCCACAAGCCACGTGGCAAGGTATAGATTTATGGACATGGATTAATTTAAGATATAAGAACAATTAACAAGAAGCCTGCTGCGGCCATACAGTTTGTAAGCAATATAAGTCTCTGTGTTTACTTGGTTGGGTCTGAACGGCTATGGGACTGTCCGGTGACAGAGATTTGTCCTGACTGTGGGCCAGGCAGGAAACTCTAGCTACAAAGTTAGAAGGAGGTCAAGAACAGCCCAAGCAATTTAGTGAGACTCTGTTTAAAAATCATAGGAGAGATGGTCCTTAGCTATGCCTTAGTAGTGGAGCTCTTGTCTAGCATGCACAGAGGACATAAACGAAGCCAGAAATTCATTCTCTAAATAGAGAAATGGAAAAAATTCAACTAGACAAAGAAGTTCAAAAGAAAGCAGCACCAACTTGCTGAAGCAATAAAGGAATAGTTATCACTCCTGATCTTGCTAAAATGAGGTAGGGGGATTGCTATTATCCAGCGAAATATAAATATGGGGTTATGTAGCACAGGGCCCCAGAAAGATGCAGACCTCTAACCCACGGGAGCAAAAGAGAATATCTGAATCAACCTGACAGGTAAAAGCACAGAAAAGAATTAATCATCACAGAAATATATATATATAATATATATAAATATATAAATATATAAATATATATATTTCTGTGATGATTATTCTTTATACATATATTTATGTATACATATATGTGTAAGGCACATATATACAATTATTTGTGTATATATGTGTGTGAAAATACATATATGTACATATGTATTTTTTTCTTTAAATTTTTCTGGGCCAGTAAAATGATTCAGTCAGTAAAGGTTCCTGCAGCCAAGCCTGAGCACTGATCCTGTGTTCACAAGGTTAAAGAGAGAGCTAATTTCTATAGGTTGGCCTCTAACCTCCACACATGCTGTTGCGCGCGCACACACACACACACACACACACACATACACACACATACATGTGCATGAGCACAAAACAAATATGTAAGTGTATGAATGTACTTTGAACTCTTTTTAACTGAACATTTTAATTTCTATTTTTGTATGTGTATGAATATGTAGGCCCATGCTTGTACCCTGCCATAATGAATGACTTTTAAAAGTCAAGCATTGATTAGTGCTATGAACTCCAAGCTACCTTGCCCAGAAGATGTTGGGATTATCCTATCTCCATCATGATCATGTTGAAGAACCCTTGGGATTACAGATTCATGACTGCTGCATCTAGCTTTGTCACTTAGGTGATGGAGGTCAAGCTCACGTCTGATTTAGTGGGCCTTTACCACCCCGCCATCTCGTCATCTCCTAAACCCTAGAACTTCATTAATTTTTAGAAAATAAAACTATTTACAACAAAAAGAAAAATGAGGCCTAGCTGGGTTCTGTGGTGGAAAAAATAAGATGATTTGCTATTGCAGATAGAGAAGTAGCAGTGGAGAGTGGAGAAAATACAAAGACTTTTAGTGCATAATTATCCTACAACACAACGAAGATATTTTTTCATTATACATTTGTGAAAACTCAGAGGACATACACCACCAAGACTGAGCCCTAATATAAACTCAGGACTTCCGTTGAGAGTGTTTAGAACAGCCTGTGTTACAACGTGTCCAAGGAGCAGAGGGGAGGCACTCCAATACAATGACAATCTCTGTAATTTCTGTTCAATTTTATTAATTAGGAAAACAAGAAGAAAAAAAACTAATGTACTGACATGTATTGCATACTGAACAGCTGAGCCCTCAAATGCTTAGCTAAATCAAGAGAATTTTTTGAAGATTGCACATTGTCTGATCTCATCGATGTGAATGTTCAAAACAGGTGAATCCACAGGGATTGAAAGTAGATTAATGCCTGCCTGGGATTCTAGAAGATGAGGAAATTGTAGTGATGGCCAAATGGTACGCAGCTTCTTTTAAGATAATGAAAAGGCTCCAGTGCAACGGTTGTTCACCTCCATCAAAGTATTAAAACCCAGAATGATCAGTTTAAGTGAATTTATGGCAGATGGATATTATCTTTAAAAGCTACTTTAAATTACTTAAAAGCACAAACAATCTCTGAAAATTAGGAAAAATAAATTCATACAGGACAAAACAAAGCAAAAATAGAGTAAAATTGTTGGGGCTGCAGCTTTCCTGGGTAGGATCACTGGTCTCACCTAAATCCTGATGTTTGGAAACCAGGAAGAAATAAACATGTCATAGGAAAAGTGGGTTTTGGAAATCACACCGTCCATGCATTAAATTGGCTCTTGTAGTCAGGGTTGCTTAAAATACCAGCCAGCTCAAGATGCCACCAACAAACCATATCTAGGACTGAGGTAGATCTCATAAAAATAATCTTGTCAGTTTGGAATTAGATATACTCCATGTATACAGTTCATAAATCTTCTAACTAAAAATACGCAAAAAAATGTGGCCTAAGCTACTGAGAACCCAACTGGATCTCAATAAAAAAGCAAACACAAGTCAGAATTCCCCACACCAAAATTCCAACCTAGGACAGTCTCAGAGCCTGAAGTGACAAAACAGAGTAAGACAGTCTTCACAGACAGAGAGGTGAGAGCTAGAATGAATAGCCAGCACACTCGACCTTAAAATACCAAGTTATGACAACAGCAAAATGGCTTCAGTTGTTGACATGTCAAGTCAGAACTCAAGAAGAAAAACAATGCAAAAGGAAATAATGGTATCCACGCATCTATCCTGTCTTATAGATAACCAAAAGTTAATGGAACTATACTCCTAAGAGTTGTCACTTTTACTGCATACCTGTTACAAATTAATTATTATTTTTATATTATTTTCAGTAATGTACAAAAGTATCTAGGTGCTGAGACCCACAGCCAAACACAAGGCAGAGCCAGGGGAACATTGCAAAAGAGGAGGAGGAGGAAGATTATAGGAATCAGAGAGGTCGAGGACACCAGGAGAACATGGGCCACAGAATCAACTAATCGGGGCTCACTGAGTCTCACGGAGACCGAAGGGACAAACACAGACCCTGTATGGATCTGTATGGATCCTGTATGCTCTTCTGCATATACGCATGGTTGTGTAGCTTGGTGTTCTTGTGGGACTCCCAACAATGGGAGTGGGGGCATCTCTGACTCCTTTGCCTGTGCTTGGGATCCTTTTCCACCTACTGGGTTGCCACACCCAGCCATGATATGAGGGTTTGTGCCCAATTTTGTTGGGCCCTGTTCAGTGGATATCTCTGGGAGACCTGCTCTTATTTTTTTTTTATTTTTTGAAGGGAAACAGAGGAGGAGTTGATCTGGGTGTGGAGAAAAGCTGGGGAGAGTGGAAGGAGAGGAAACTGCAGTTTCCTGCAGGGATGTAATGTATGAGAGAAGAAAAGTTTTTTTAAAAAGTATCTAGGAAGGACTATGGGACCTTGAGATGGAGAAAAATCTCATGTGAAATATATGGCAGCAACGTACCACATAAGAAGAGTTAAGGGTGCAATCACAAAGCTTTCTACAGGATTAGAGAGCCAGATAGCAGCATGGGATACTTTAAATGTCATTGACAATATAAGTCAACTCCCACTTCCATTTTTCTCCCACAGTGGTGGGGACTAAATGTTGCCCTAACAGAAAACTCTGGAAAATATGCTGAAGATTTGTTTATTTACTTATTTTTACCTCTTCCTTGCTGTAGGATGGTCTGTATGTCAAATTGCTCCAATTGGTCAATAAATAAAACACTGATTGGCCAGTGGCCAGGCAGGAAGTATAGGCGGGACTAACAGAGAGGAGAATTAAGAGAACAGGAAGCTGAGTGAGGGAGACACTGCCAGCCACTGCCACCATGACAAGCAGCATGTGAAGACACTGGTAAGCCACGAGCCACTTGGCAAGGTATAGATAAAAACGGATTAATTTAAGCTATAAGAACAGTTAGCAAGAAGCCTGCCACGGCCATACAGTTTGTAAGCAATATAAGTCTCTGTGTTTACTTGGTTGGATCTGAGCGGCTGTGGGACTGGTCCATGACAGAAATTTGTCCTGACTGTGGGCCAGGCAGGAAAACTCTAGCTACACTTCCTAGTCTTCCTGGTCCATCTATCCAGTAGCCATCTTTGACTACCACAGACATGAAAGAGAAACTTAAATGCTAATTCCTGCTCTCATTACCTTCTCAGCCCTAAGCAGCATGAGTGGGATTTTGACCTAGAAAAGTGCCTTCTCCTGAGTGGAGGGTATCTAACACACATTGGGAAGGAAGGAACTGGGTGGGAAGGGCTACAGCCTGGTACAGTGAAACCAGGAAGAGGTTTCAACAAATGTAGCTGGAAGACACTGACAGAAGCAGAAAAGGGCATGGGGGACTATGTACAGTCAACTGAACATGGTGACGTAATACTGCTGTTAAACAGTAAAACTGCATCATTGTAGGAGCTGCCATGTGGGTTCTGGGAATTGAACCCAGGTCCTCTGGAAGAGCAGCCAATGCTCTTAACTGTTGAGTCACCTTTCCAGCCCCAAACTGCATCATTGTGAAGAGACATTCCTTCAGCACTTTCTATCACACCGTAACAACACAATTCCCTCATGCTTGTATTTGCAAAGGTTTGTATCAGAAGGCTTTGTCTTAGATTTGACTGGCAGCCAGTTGAATTCCGTAGAAAGAAAGGAGTCAGAGGGAGCATTTACCTCAACAAGGATGCTGCTATATAATAAACCTGGATCAAAAGGAGCCAAACAGTAGCCAGGAGCAGGGATTTTTCTGCAAGATATGCCACGTGCATTTCCCAAGATGACAAATACTTGATTAGGGTCAAGTGTCTGCAAAGGAGTTCAATTTTCATCTGACATCACAAGCTTGCACCTGGCACATGGAGAGAAGGGAAAAATTCCACAGAGATGGGAGATAATGGAGATGATGAATGTGTAGAGCAAAAGCACTGCTTTAAAGCACATTAACTCAGAGGCGGTGGATGATTTCTGAGCACGTACATTCTGTAACTGGGTGTATGGAAACACCTGCTTTTCCCTGCATCCTAACACAGTTCTTCTGTTCTTTAAATAACTTAGTAAGAGTCTGATGCTCTCAGGGTCTGTAGAGAAGGGACATTGCTTCAGAAGCGAAACTTCAATGCTATATCTAAATGTCCACTCCACAGATGGGAGAGAAAGAGGGTGCTGTACTGCTGTTATGCATGGTGTATCAGAAAGCTTATATCCATGTCTCACTTTCCAACAAAAAAGCTTTATTAGCAAGGTTGAACCTGCAAACGCTGTTGAGTAGACACAGCAAATAACCGTGTTTTATACCACGTGTTTTTAAGAGAAAAAAAAATGGTACATGCCGTGCCTCATGACTACCTGTGGAGGACAGAGAGAAAATTTTCTGACACCAAAGCAGCAAGAGACATCCCTGATGACATGCGTCACAGATGCTGAAGCTTACCAGAGACAAGTCCCTAACCCTTTTTGTATTTTGCTGCTATTGCCTCAATAACAACCACCATACTGGACATCCGTAACCTAAAGGTCATTACAACAAAGCCTCCATGTAGCCTCACCTTACCCAGTAAGAAAATGGGTAGTATTCTTATTCTTCGGGGAACCCTCAGGGAATGTCTTAGTAAAGTCCCCACAGTTGATGAACATCAGATCTAAAATTTATACCCATGTCAGTTTGATCTCAAAGCCAATGTTGTGAATGGCCATGCAATATCTTCACTAACAGTTTATTTCCTTTTAGCTCTCTATCCATTCTGACTTAAGTAGCTGAAAGTTTTTCGGTGACCCGGCCTGCCGGCAATTGGGACAAATCTCTCTCATCTGAGGTCCTGTAGCTGCTTATAAAATAATCACTCAGAAGCTTATATTAATTAAAACTGCTCAGCCATTAGCTCAGGCTTTGACTACTGACTAGCTCTTACACTTAAACTCACTTACACTTAAACTCATTTCTGTTAATCTATATGTTGCCATGTGTTCTGTGGCTTTACCTGTGTGCCATTACATGCTGCTCCCTGGATGACAGGCTGGTGTTTCCTGACTCAGCCTTCCTCTTCCCAGAATTCTCCTTGTCTGCCTATCCCACCTATACTTCCTGACTGGCTACTGGCCAATCAGTGTACTGGCCAATTTTATTAAACCAGTGTACAAAAGCATTATTCCACAGACTTACATCCTGTATTGCTATTAATAAGAGTGTAGGTACTTACACTACATTTTGCATTAATAGGCCACAACCATAGTATGATCACTAATGAGATTGTGTTACGTTGACCAGCCAAGCATTAACAAGATATTAATATTTAAAAAAAAATACTGAGACAATGCCCACCCACCAAACCTCTGTATCGATTATTTCTAGTGCAATCGTAGAGTGTTCCTTGTGATCTTAGGACCATGCTTGAGTCTAGTAGAGCTAAGGAACCCCCAGAAGAGTTGGGGAAGTGGCTACAGACAAATGACACAGAAGCTGGTGTCTTGTCATCCTGTGTCCTATCCCCTGATGTAGAATAGCCTGAGACACCCTCTAAGCTGGTTGTTCATTCCTAACGCTGTGACCCTTTAAACTTTATACAGTTTCTCATCTTGTGGTGACCCCCGACCATAAAGTTATTTTTGTTGTCACTTCATAACTGTTATTTTGCTACTGTTAGGAATGCTAATATAAATATCTGTATTTTCCAGTGGCCTTACATGACCCCTGTGAAAGGGTTGTTTGAACCACAGGTTGAGGACTACTGCTCAAAGCCATCTCTCCCTGAGGGTTTCAGCTGCCAGAGCAGAGCACGCTCAGCACCACTCCTTGAGCTGACTTCTTGTTTTCTACTGCCCTACCTATATATCACGTGTCTCCAACAAAATTATTCGGATTCAGGTGCTATGTAAGGTGAAGTTATTGATTTGGTATCAGACATAGTTTAACATATGAACTCGAAACATCAACTGTTTCTTAACTGTTCTTCCATATTTGATAATAATAACTTGTTTGCCCTTTCTCTCTTATAATCAGTGTGTCTCCAAAGGATAATGACATTTACTTATTTGTTATTGCTTATTAATGAAAGTGTGTCCTGAAGCTGGGCTTTGTGAGCCAGATGGAGCTACTCTTGAGGCTGAGGCTAGAGGATCACAAACTCAAGGCCTTCTGGAACAATATAGTAAGGACTTGTTTCTAAAACAATAACAATAATAATAATACAAAAAGTTCTGTGGCTGTAGTTCAGTGGTAGGGCATATGCCCTAGGTTCAAGCCTCAGGGCACACAGATATGTTAGAGCTAGATACAGATAGAAAGAGAGAAAGGGTGATGAGTAGAGGTATACAGGGAGAAAGAGAGGAAGAGAGGAAAAGAGATAGGAACAGAGAGAGAGAAAAGCTGTGGGCCCCTTCCCCTTTCACGTAATTGAAAAATTCACAGTCCCAAAGCCCTAGGACCTCCAGCGTCACCTTGCTTCTCTTTTCTCTCTCTCAAGAGCAGGATTGTGAAAGCAATAATTAGGTAAACTTAGGTTCTATAACTAGTGAGAGTCTGAAATCAGGTGTCAGTGGAGTTGGCCTCTCCTGAAAACCCTGCTGTGGACAGTGTCTTCTTCTCCTGTGGACAGTGTCTTCTTCCCATGTCTTCACACAGCCTTCCTATTACACATGTCTGTGTCCACATTTCCATAAAAGCAGAGACATTGAGTTTCCATCTCAGATTAGTGTTACAAGCCACTTCAATCAGAATAGCTTATTCTACTACCATACTATTACTGATGCACAGTCAAAGATTAGTAATTTATTTTCTCTGTTATTTGGTTTTTCCGTTTGTACAAATGGAAAATTATACCTACAAGGAAAAGAATATGTCCTAGAAGTGCAGGATGGTAAACTTTAGAAAGCTGTTAAGAATATGTTTTAATGTCTTTGAAGGTAAACAAAGTAGAAAAGCTGAGAGGCCCATAATTACTCATGCTATGGTTGAAACTCCTCATCAAGGCAGGCAGCCACACACATTCACCTTCATCACAGTCCCTGGTATTACATTCTCTTCCACCATCAGCACAAAGCCATTCTTGCTCAACCTCTCCCTGAAAACCACCCAAAGTCAAGCTAATCAGCCAACAACAGGGAGTCACAAATGTACAGGGACTCATTATTCATCACTCAGAAGACAGCTTCTGCAGTCCTCATCAGTGATTAAATATTTAGTGTCAGGAATGTCAGCAACAGAGAAAAGAAAACACTGTATTTCCTAAATGTCCTGGAAAGAACATTGAAGGCTGCAAGTCAATCAGTCAATCATGGGAAAGGCAGAGTCTGGTTACATCATTAAAAGTGACAAAGGACAGACCATGCTTCAGGTCCACTCCCTTACTTTTGCCCTAGTACACAATACTGGGACACCTGTGTTTGATTTTAGAACAAACTGGAAGTAAATCTCATCTCCAAGGACAAAGAATCACAAATATTATAAACAATATGCTTTCCTGAGCATTCTAGGTGAATGCGGTATGTTGTCTAGGGCTCTGCAGGTGTAGGGAACTAGGGACTGTCACCCTTCAGAGCAGAAGACAGCACTCCTACTGCTTTGCTCCATAGTAAAAGAACAATCTGCCTCCATGCTTCTCCTCAAGAACAAGGCCAACAACTACAAGAACAAAAGCGCAAGTCTTGATTGCGCTGGCCCCTTAATGTTTCTAAGTTGGATGCAAAGTCATTTTAATAGGATATAGGCAGTTTTACTTAATTTTATTTCTTCAGTTAAATGCCAGGGTTCCATGCTTGGGTCTGAAATACTGAGTTCACGTTCCCAAATTAGACCTCTTCAGATTCAGCTGGAACAGACTTGACCCAGACACCAGGAAAGGGAGACCAGGATACATTTGCATATTTTAAATCAAATACCTGTGCTCCGGCTGCTGACTAAACATTGCACAGACTCTCATTACTTGATATCCAAACACTGTACCGACTCTCATTACTCAGTGTGCAGGCCTCATTAGATGGACTGCCTCTCATTTTGAGAGCCTTGCTCCCTACACTAGAACTCTTCCCAGCACTTAGATGTTATGAGGAGTTCAGCTGCTCTATCCTGTCACTCTTTCTCACATCCTTGTCTGTGAACTCACGCCATCTCTCTGTAGGAGCATACTGACGCAACACAGGTTCTCCACGCCAGACCTTGGCAGAGTTTCCCACTGCATCAACTGGGAAGCAATGGTTAGTCCATGCCCTGACTCCCACCTGCCTATCAAAATGGGGCCTTCCTTTCAGGAAATGCTCCTAGCAGCCTCTGGTCACCTGATCCCACATGGAAACCCTTCAGAAATGCAAAGCTCCTAAGCAGGAAACATCAGGACAAATGGCTGCCGTGCTTCTCCTGAGCAGATTCCCCTTTCAGCAGCAATATGGGATGGGTCCCATGATCAGCCTGGACTTAACCTCCCAATCTATTCCCCACCCTTTTCTCATGGTCAGGTTTGAACCATTCCTCCAGGTTTGACTTTCTAATGCTGCTGAACGGATTGCTAATTTTTCTCTGACCCTACTAACCCATGCCTAATTTTTAGAGACAAAAATAAATCATTTTAAGTCATCTAAGAATCATACCCGTAAAAATTAACGAATGCCCCTGTAACTACATTTTCTGAAATTCCAGGTCATTGTTCTAGAATCTTCCTGGGGTCTTAAAAGGTTACACATCACACAGTTTTGGGTGCATATGGCTATTGTCTGAGCCTACAATGTTCTGTCGCTGCACACACACAGTGTTCCAGCAGAGGAAGAAGTGATTCGACGTGTAGTTCCACTAACTATGCAGTCATATTTTTATCACGTAGCACATAGCCTATTCTGAAATAAAAACTCTAGACCTAAAACTGCATATAGGGCGAACAGAAATAAGAAGTAATTATGAGATAAACATTTCATAATTTGTGTCCATGCAGGAAGAAGAGCTGGATGAATTGATTTAGGGCAGCAGCATTAAATGTTCACTTGTTAAATATTACCTAGAAATCCACCTTTCTGAAGGCACTGAAAGCTACAGGGAAGAGGTTTCTCACTGAAGGATCGTTAATACATTTACATTTTAAATTACGTCCCTCAGGGAGCCTGGGGAGAGTGGTTATTTTTTATTTTAAGTGTCATTGGGTAGTCCCTTTACTGCTCTCTCTCTGTAGGTCAGGACTCGATAAAGGTCTGGAAATGAAAACCACCCAATGACGAAGATAAAGAAGTCACAAAGTGACAGCGAGACACACAACTACTTCTCTCGTGCATTGGCAGAAGAGGAAAAGTGCTTGATGAACGCTCCCTTGCCAAGAGAATTAAACAAATTACCATCTTGCTTCAGATCTGCTTTTTTTTTTTTCTGAGCTGTGGAATGAAGGTGTTTGAGTACAAATGACACCCTACAGTCAAAATGAACATCTCACTCCTTCCAGGAGGAAGTTTCCCTAATAGGTTTTTAAATGTGCCGAGTTGCTTTTGCCAAGGAGCCTGTATTGTCCCACTGAAGCAGAAACACTGTTTCAGAAACAGATAGTTTTCCTTCAGTATGACCCATTGCTGGGCTGACCCATCGCCCCAGGGTCCAGCTTTGGACCTGAATGGAGTCTTGTGTAGCAGCTTTCCATGCTCTGCTTCATCGTCATGTAGCAAAACCGAATTGTTTTGATGAGAGCTGGTGAATGGTCTATGTTTAGACAGACTGGGTCTGTTTTTTACCCATTAAAAGGGGCTACGAAAACTGCTGAGCTGTCATTAGAGCCCATAGTGAGGTGCCCAAGACAAAACAGCGAGAAGTAAATTGGCTTTGTGCATCCAGGCACTCAGAGTCCGGAAAGACATTGCAGTGTTCCACAAACTCCATTTAATGGTGCGGAGGAGAAACCAACGCTTAAACCAGTTGTGACTGAGAGAGGATCACCTTCGATTAGACTCAGGGAAACAAAGGCGGGGAAGTTTAATGTTGCAAGCACTGGCCAGCAAATTGGGCAATGTTCTTGGGCTCACTGGCCATCTCAACAAAAATTCATGAATTTGGCATAATCAAAAAAAAAAAAAAAAAGAATGTGTTAGGCCTTCCAAATTAAAACAGGAATTATACAATACTTCTTGGACTCGCGCCCTTGTCTTATAGCCCCAAGCTGAAAACTTTTACAAATAAAGATTTTATTTAATGTCTGAATTCTAAAAGAGCAATTTGTGATTATCACACCATCGTTGGTATGAAAACAAACATCTTCAATGGAATAACACCCCTCTCAAATCCTCTTTACACTACTGATTTCATTGGCCTTGAAATTAAAATGTTTTAATAAACTACATCTCAAGCATAAATAACATTCCCTACCCCATTTAATTAATCCTAAATTCTGAATTCTAAACTGGTGAAGCCAGAGACTCCTATGCTTTAGAACAGAAGAGGTTTGGGGGATTATTTTGATAAGCAGAAATGCAATTGCTTCCTCATCACTTTGGAGGCACCATTCTCTGAGAGAATTCAGAGAATTCTCCAGTGCTCCAAACTGACAAAAAATTGCTACTCTTTCCCCATCCAAATTATATTAGCCCAATATCCAAATCAGAGACTCAATATATCTCACTACTACTGGCCAGTAGGACATTCAGCAGTGGCATAAAGCTACAAAACCTTTATAATTGATTTTTTGGGGTCCATGAAGAGCCTCTAGTGTTGGCATCGGGGCCATCTGTTCAGGTACCATTGTGGTACAGATGTGGCTGAAGAGAGAAGCTGGGTAATATTCATAGAATGAACCATCCTGCATATTTAGTATCTGAAAGCATCCTGAAAAGTGAGACAAAAAGATTCATGTACTTGGTTATGTCTAATTGGTCCATCTTCTTGCTACTGTTCTAGATTTTTTTCCATATTTAATGCACAAGTGGACAAATTCCCTCTCTGTTGTGTAAAAACTCCCTCTGAGTTGGAACACCCCATCTTGAATAGAAATTCCTTAAGGCTCAGAAAGTTCCAAGTTAGAACATTTTCTCCAAAAAGGAGTGTGTGTGTGTGGTGGGGGGGGGATAATGGAGGGATGGTCATGAGACCACTCAGGAAGTAAACAACTCACAAGTCTCAACAAGTTCCTAAAATGAACAAGAAATATGAGGCCCCTACCAGGGTTATAGAAGCAATAAACAGTTGCTGGGGAAGAAACTCTTCAATCTATTGAGCTGTCTGCAGGTCACACAGAGAGCCTTGTGTTTGGGGTAGCCTTTTCAGTAGTAAAGCTGAGTTTAAATGGTACTTGCTCCTCTAAGAAATCCTTCAATCAAATTCCTATAAGGAACACCAGTAGTAACTAATACTTTGGTCTCTTGTTGGTGTTCTATCCAGAGTGAGTATGTTTGTTCATCTCTCCCCAGGAAATATTTCACATAGAATTGCCACAACTTGGATTTCAGCGGTATGCTCATGTCTCCAACAACTCCTCTCTCTACACAAAGCAGATAAACAAGCATCTTTGCCTAACTAATTTTCCTTCACAATAATCTATAGTGTAATCTCTGAGTGAACTACTAACGTGGACATGTAATAGTTTTTCTACTCCAGGAAAACATATGTGAGCACGTCAGACTAATGTAAGTAGGGGATATCTGGGTACAGTATACCTATTTATGTAACTTATTAGTGTCTCTGACTCTGTGTAGGATTAATGCCAAATATGCCCATTTTTCACCACACAATGGATTATTGTTGCCTTGCCTAATCTAATTTCTTAAGGCCTCTGGTAATGCATAGCTCATTGTGGGTAGCTCTGGTTGTGTAGATAATGGGCGAATCCAGTCAGTTCCTCAGGCTCTACAGAAGGCACACATGCCAGGAACTGTTTTTAAATAAGGAACATGTGTTTGCTACAAAAGGCATAACTTTATTCCAGAACCAAGCATGTTGGACCTGCAGTTGTTCTATGGTAATTTTCCTGAGATGCCTCCAAGCTTTTTTATCCATAATAGATACATCTAGCATCACCCACCGTGATGAGTTATGGCAAATGGAGAGGTAGGACAGACGGTCCCTGCCGCACAGATCTCTGGGTCTACATTCTGCTCCAGTGTGGTACCCTTGAGGGCCACTGCAGAATGGACTGAATCTGTAATCTTGGATGTGGTATGTATACTGGTTCCTATATCCACAGAGATGTACGGATAGACGGTATAACAAATTATCACTTACAGTGAATTGTATATTCACTCAATAACCAAACTTTTTATCAACACGGGTCACTTTAGTATACTGTTGTTACCTAACACAGTGCTGTCAAGTCAGTGGCCTGAAATGACATTTAAAAAAAATTATCTGACATTTTCTTTTAGGGTTCAAGAATCCAGGCACAGCTTCACTGAGTTCTCTACTTTTGGGTTACAGGAGGCTACAATCTAATCATGATAAGACCTGAAGTTTCACCCAAGGTTTGAAGAAAACCACTTTCAGTCTCCCTAAAGTTGTTGCAGAATTCCTCTGCATGTAACTATATGGCCAAGTTGTCCATATCTCCTCTGTTATCTGGTACCCACTCTTAGTTCTAGAACATGCTTTTAGTTCCCTGCCAAATGCAGTGCATTCACAATACAGCCTTTTGCTTCTACACAATTAGTAGGAGGCTCATTCTCTTCAAGGAGAATTTAATTCCTCTGTTAAAGGCATCCATCTGACTAAGTCCCATCCAACTAGAAGAAGTTTTTTTTTTTCCTCTCTTACTTCCCTTTTATTTATGAGTCTGGGACTCCAACTGGAAGCCTTTCTATGCTGAACATATGCTCTATGATTGAGCTACACTACCGGGCATCAGCAAATTCAATTTTATTAACTAAAAATATCTGACTTGATACCTTCATTACATCTGCAAACCTATCATCTTCACCATAACATGTAATCTAAATCATGAGAGTAAAGTCCTATCACATCCACAGGTCTCAGTCAATTCAGTGAAGATGATATGGCTGGTAGTCAGCAAAGACAGAATCAAGAGTTTCAATTTCAATTTTGTCTTGCACAGCGTAGTTCTTTTTTAGGATTTCTCCATTCACCTATTTCTAAAATTCTCAGCCTTTATGTTCTTTCACAGTACCCATTGGAAAAAATTAGAAATTCTCAATCAGTTCTCTCTTTATGCCTCTTTTAACTATTTTCTCAGGCAAAGGAAGATGATTCAGCAGGTAAAGGCACTTGCTGCCAAAGCAAATGACCTGAATACCAGCCCTGGGACTGATATGATTGAAGAAAGGAACTGATTGCCACAGTTTTTTCTCCGATCTCTACACACAAGCTATACACACACATACAGAGAGAGAGAGAGAGAGAGAGAGAGAGAGAGAGAGAGAGAGAGAGACCCCAGATAAATGTAATTGTTAACAGTTTTTAACTAGTATCCTATATTTTTTAGTTTGTTTCTTCGCTTTGTTTGAGGTCACATTTAAGTTTCTATTGAAATTGCAAATCATATTCTTTTTTGCAATAATCTGATTATAAAATACAAAAGAGAAAGCCATTGCATCAAAATAATAAAGAAAAGGAATAAAGGGCACAATTGCAACAGAATTTTTTTGTGAAAAAGTACAAATAAAAGACGCACGTATTAGAGAACTTAAATATTTGGCTACATGCTCTTTAAAACCATGCAAAGGAACAAGAAAGCCGAATACTGACATGAAAACTATCCATGCTCACTCAAACTTACAATCGCTGTCCTTTCCACCTCTCCCTGAGGCAACCTCTGGCTCTCAAGTCTTCCCAACCACATCTATGCTGTTTTCTCTCCATCACAGCGGCTGCACCTGGAGCTACTGCTATTTCAGCCAATCATTGCGGCTTTGCAGTTATTAACCTGCTTCTATGGTAGCAGCTAGCCAGGACTTTCTGCCAGATCTGCCCCCTGCCCCTGCCAATAAATGTAGCTTTAACTAAATCTCTATCCTTCTATTTATCAATATACTCGGGAGTCCGAGGGGTAGAAACCTCCTAACTCACAGAGGTTGTTGAGGAACAACCAGCTGACCTCCCTTGTTATGGAACAGCCAGAGAGAGGCCTTGGCAAGTGTGAGCCAAAGAGATACACCATGCGGGTGATGACCAAGGGGGCATGGCGTGGTGGAAAATTACTCACACTATGCAGGCACAGCATCCATGTGGAAAGTTTTATACAAGGGGAAGGGGAGAGGGAACAAAGAGAAAGAAGGAGAAAGAGAGAGGAAGAGAGGGAAAGAGAGAGAGGGGAGAGAAAGGAAAGCAGAGGTGCATGCAGTCTGGTAGAGAGAGAGAGAGGGGGGGGGGGGGGGGGGGGGAAGGAGGGGAGGGACTTTTTTTCCTCTTAAAGGGAGCTTTATCTAAGATGACTTCAGGATGCTGGGCGGGTCCTAACATCCCTCTTCACTGGTGTCTCTGAAAGCGAGGTTCCTTCCCCTCCGTCAAACCAAAACAGACCACCACACACAAAGTCCCTCTATATTTCCTCTGCCTATCTCTGTTTGTCCTCCAGATTGCCTCTGACTCTCCACAATTAATTTCTATCAACTAGTTGCTAGTTCTGCCTCCTGACCTGTTGGGAATTTCCGCTAGGGTCTCACTCGTCCCATTCCAGCCCCGACCCCTCAGAAAGCCCCCCAAGGGTCAGTTCCTCCTCCTGGGGCTGCTCAAGACCATACCTATAGGGTGTTTAAGACCTGGTCACCACACCTGCAGTGTGATTTTTCTCTCCTGCCTTTCTGAGAGTCACCCAGGAGTTGCTTTGCTCTGTTTATTAAATCCAGTCTTATTAATTCAGCTTGATTGGCTTATTGCATCGGTGGAGTTATCCTCTAGCAGGATATTTTTACTTATCATGACCAAAGGCTGATTTTATTTAGTTAACTCAAATGCACACTCTGGGTTCAGTGTTACCATATATCCCTTGACACATTTAGGCATTTCTAGATATGGAAGCTTTAAGTACTATTTAATAAGAAAATGAAATGCAGAGACACAGACTCTGCCAGCTCGGATTAGACCAAGAGGTGAGTGATTTTTCGCCCAGCCAGTCATCCCAGCCTCTAGGCCCTAGGCTCAGGGGCACAACCCTTACCCCCACACCCCCACCCATCGCAGCCCCAGTTGCAAGCCAAAAGGCAAGACTTTCACAGACAGGCCTGCCAACCACCAACCCTCAGAATTTCGAAGAAGAGCTAATACCAATACTCCTCAAATTGTTCCACACAATAAAAACAAAAGGAACACTGCCAAACTCTTTTTATGAAGTTGTAGTTACCCTGATACCCAAACCATACAAACATGCAACAAAGAAAGAGAATTACAGACCAATTTCCCTCATGAACACTGATGCAAAAATACTCAATAAAATACTGGCAAACCGAATCCAAGAACACATCAAAAAAAAAAAAATCATCCACCGCGATCAAGTAAGATCTTACTTTCTACATATGTAAGTGAAGGAGGGTAGGTACAAGAAACAGTCAGTTCTCTAAAGGAGAGAAAGCATGCAATATTCCTACATGAAAGGCTCTCCTCAGGAAAGGTGTGGGGGCCCACAAATGTTTCCTAGTGAGATCTGAGCTTGCCTTACCAAGCAGGGCTGCATTAGGGGATGGATTGACCACTAAAGCTACCCTGTATTTCTGTCTGTCTCTTCTCCACACTCTCTTTCTACCTAATATGTCTTAGCCCTCTCTCCTCAAGAGTATCCTGGGAAAAAGCAAGAGCTGGCCTCCCACAGAAAGGTAAGTAGTCAAACATCCATGATAAGGTGTTGCACACACTAGCCACTCACTTCTGAAAGGCGTATTTCCTGAAGAATCTGATAAAACTTCATCAAACACCCTGGAGTCTGAGATGGGACTCCTGTCACCAAGTGTGGGCTAAAAGAATTCATACCTTGTCCTAGAGAAGTGGTTCTCAACCCTCCTAATGCTGTGACCCTTTAATACACTTCCTCATGCTGTGGTGACCTCCAACCACAATATTACTTTTGTTATCTACCTCACAACTAATTTTGCTAATGTTATGAATCGAAATGTAAATATCTGTGATTTCCAATGGTCTTAGACAACCCCTGTGAAAGGGTTATTCATCCCCACAAGGGGCTTGCAATCCACAAGTTGAGAACCACTGTTCTAAAGGGAAATATAATTTTGAAAGTCCCACTGATGGAGTAAATGACCAGAGAGGAGTCTAAGAAGAAATCCATGCCACAGACATTGGACTGATATTTTATCAATGAAGAAAGAGGAGAGGAAGAAAAAGGAAGAAGGAAGAGAAGGAGGAGAGGGAGAGGAGGAGGAGGAGGAGGAGGAGGAGGAGGAGGAGGAGGAGGAGGAGGAGGAGGAGGAGGAGGAGGAGAAGAAGAAGAAGAAGAAGAAGAAGAAGAAGAAGAAGAAGAAGAAGAAGAAGAAGAAGAAGAAGAAGAAGAAGAAATCCACTATTCAATGATGTTTAATTTACAACCTTTATGGGAGTAGAAGATGATTTTTTTTCAGCCCAGTTGAGGAGATGGGAAATAATAAAACCTTAAGAAAGCATAAAGTGAGGTTTAAGTCATTCATACATCAAATCAAACTAACTGTACCCCAACAGTGCTCATGGTTTATGACTACTGATAGCAATGTGTCCTAACCATTACTGGAAGGCAGGTGTGTGGTCACAAGACATCTTAGGACTTAATGTAATGGTGGCACATTATCAGATTCAGGGAATTTTTAAAGGTTTTGAAAGTTTTCTTGAGATCATTGTGTGTCTAGAAATGTCTTTTCAAACGTCTGCATTTTAATTATTAGCAGAACTTAATTATTTAGAGGATTCTGTGCATATTTTTAACAGTGGGTAAGCAAATGGCACATAGGAAAAATATTAAAGAATTAAACATTAATTATCTTAACAATTTTATTTGTGATTATGAATTACATTTTTCCCAACTTATTTTATTGTTTCCAGAAGCTCTTTGTGCATCTTTTAGAAATCTATCCCCCACCCAAAAATTCTTCACTGTGTAATCTACTGTTTGTGTCTGCTGAGTTACTTATAACTTATTTATTTCATCATGTCAGATTGTTACCAAGCCCTTAGATTCATAAATGAGCTACCTCAGTTTTCCTGTATTAAGAAATAAAGAAACAGAAATTAGTGAGTGAAAATGATTTACTGTTGGTCAGAAATGAGGAGGTCTCAAATTTCTTCCCCACTGTTCCTGTGGCTATTTCAAAATCTACAGAAGCCATAAGATGAAAGCTATTGTCTCTGGAGATTTTAGCTGTAGACCTGGACTCCAGGTGGCCTCCACTGTCTGTTTTGGAGACAGTTTCATCTGAGTCTGGGCCAAAGCAAACAGGATCTTAAAGATCCTTGGGTTGTAGGAAGGTAGTTGGGGGTATTGTATGTACTTATGTGTGTTCACATGTGTGTATATGTGTATAAGGAAGCCAATGGCCAACAACGATTGTCTTTCTCAATGGGTTTCTCACCGTATTTTATGAAACCAGATCTCTCGACTGAATGCGGAGCTCCATGAATCAGGTACAAGCTGGCCAGTAGTAAGCTCTAGGGACCCTCTGATTCCTGGTGCTGGGCTTGTGCAACAGCACATGCCACTGTGCTGCTGTGTTTTCACTGGGGTTCTAAGGAGCTGAGCTTTACCAACTAACCTATCTCCTTAGCCCTAAGATGCCCCATTTTTAAAAGAGAAGACTTGTCAGTGTTTGTGGGACATAAATCCCCACCAATCCAGGTCTGGAAGACCTCTGCCAGGTTCACTTCTTTGAGTCTACGGAGTGAAAGATTTTCGCATCTGTTTTTGTAGGTTAGCTTCAAACTATAGACTCCCATGTTAAATATGATAATATTGTGAGAAAAAAAAAAGGTGACAGTCTGTGCTCCAAAGGGCGGGGTAGGGTCGGATACCTGTTTCCTCTTATAGTTTGTGAGTACACATCTTTCCTTATCATGAGTTTATCTTCACTGCTTCCTATGCTTCCCAGCCCATCCTGCAGGACATTCCTTGCCTGGCTTCCATGGTACCCTATCCCTCACACATACAGGAGTAGACTGAACACATAGATTTCAGTTTCTCATGCCGCATTAATAAGGGACATTAGAACATATACATGGGAACTAAAGTAATACAGTTCTCATTCTCAGGGATTTTTTTTTCTCTCTCACTTTCCTGTTCATTTACTTTGTTAGTTGGAGAATATTTCCTTGTACTGAATGAGAAAACGTTTTCTACCTACCATCTTTAGATAAATGTTTCAAGTCCCTGCCTCTGGCAGGTCCAAGACCATATGCATGGCTTCTCTGAGGTTGACAAACCCCTTGGAGTTCATGAAGAATAGAAAATTCCACTTATAAACTGTAGCTTCAACTTCTGTCTGAGAGTTCCAGACTGCCCTGGCTATGTCCCACTATTTTTTAGTTAGGTTTCTATTGATATGAATTGATAGTCATGGTAACTCTTATAAAGGAAAACATTCAATTGAGGTGGCAACTTAGAGTTCAGAGGTTCAGTCCATTATCATCATGGCAGACTATGGCAGCATGCAGGCAGATATGATGCTGGAGAAGTAGCTGGGATTCCTACATCTTGAAGGCAACAGGAAGTGAAGTGTGACACTGGGCAGTATCTTGAACACATATGAGACCTCAAAGCCTGCCTCCACAGTGACACACTTCCTCCAACAAGGCTACACCTACTCCAACAAGTCCACACCTCCTAATAGTGCCACTCCCTGTGAGATTATGGGGTCCAATCACATTTAAACTACCACACCCACCTTATGGATTTCAGACTCACCAGCCTCCACAAAGGTATGAGCCAATTTCCTCCAACAAACATCCTTCTCTTTGCCATATATATGTTTGGGTACATGTAGAAACACATATGTAATATTTGTACCAGGTTTTGTTTCATATATGTATAAGTAAACTAGCTGTAAGTATTGAAATGGGGTAAGAGGGATTTCAGCACCCTAAAAGAATCTTAGTTGGAAATGGATCCATAAATTAGACCTTTTCTAATACAAGGAGTCGATCTGCTTCCACCCTTCAGGAGCACAGGCAATCGCTATGAGCAGTACTCTGGGGACAGGGACAAGGAGAGGACAGAGTTCTGTTTCCTCAGTTACTATTCCATTTCCTGGTAAGCCTCAGTTCTCTGGCAAACAATCTAAATCAGTAATCTGTCAATTAGTCTTCCTTCTTTGTATCCTCCACATCAGTGTGAAAATACAAAGAGGACTGAAAACACGAAACAAGGGACAGGAATCCAAGGACTGGCTAAATCTATCTGGTCCAGAAAGAAGGCAGCTTGGCAGGGACTGTGAGCACAGCCCATAGATATCCTCACTTAACCGTTATGTGCCACAAGGGACTTGCTTACTAGGGGAGAAAATGCAGAGACAGGGCAAAATTGCTTGGCGCTCTCGAATGAATTGTTTAGACAACAAAATGAAAAGGTTTTTGAGTATATGAAATTAGGAAATGTGTGCTGCTATATAAGCCATTCTCAGAAATGGTGAGACGAGCCACCGCTGATTTAGTGTATAACGAGCTACTGTCAGGGATGCAAGAACATTTCCACTGAAGTCGCACATTACTGTGAAAAAAAAATGCAATAAAAATGAAACAAAAACTCAAGGAAAGACTTCATTTTCAACCACTGACTTCAAACAGATTGGAAGTTTCTGCACACCAGGCTGGCTCTGAAGCTAGCAGTCTTTCCACCCACGGAGAACTACAGTAACACTGTCAGTCCTAAAAATGGTCTCAGCATCAGCAGCAGACACAAGAAGCTTGTTCAAAATGCAAAATCTCAGACCAGGAGTAGAGCACAGTTGGAAGAATATTTGCCTAGCATGAAGTAAAGGCCCGAGTTCAATTCCCAGCACCACAGTAAGACAGGTAGAGCAGCAGGTGCCTGTGATCCCAGAACTTGGGAAGTAGAGGCAGGAAAGAAGAAATATATCATCTTTAGCTGCATAGAAAGTCTGAGGTCAGCTTGGGCTACATGAGACCCTCTCCCCAAAAGGAAGGAAGTTGAAAAGGGAGAAAAAGAATTAGAGATGGAAGAGGGAGGGAAGGAGGGAGGGACGGAGCGAGGGAGGGAGGAAGTGATGAGGGGAGGAGGGAAGGAAGGGAGGAAGGAAGGGAGGAAGGAAGAAAGGAAGGAAGGAAGGGAGGGAGGGAGCGAGGGAGGGAGGGAGGGAGGAAGGAAGAAGGAAAGAAGGAAGGAAGGAAGGAAGGAAAACTCTTTAGCTCCACACTTACTCCTTAGAATCTATATTTTAACTAAACCCTCTATGTACTAGAAGAAAGTGGTAATGTCTTCATATCTTTAAGCTCCTGAAGAAACTTAAAAGATATAAATTTCTTTAGTGATGGAACATATCATCTAATTATTTTTTACGTCAAAATGATGTATTGACCTGTTAAGTATGAAATGGTCCTCTGATCAATAATATTAACATCAACAGCTAGATTAATAAGTTTTAAATAGCATATGTTCTCTGCAATATTAGGAAAAGTAGGGCCTGTCATTGGTTGAATTTGCTTTATCAATAATTTAATTTTTAATTTCCCACTGCCACCAGACACATACAGTAACAGTTGTCAAAAAATAGTAATTTGGCTAAGAGAGGGGTTTCTCTGTAATTGGATTATGTCACTGCATCGGTTCTTTGTGTGGCCTTGTGGGAGTTTAGGGGGAGAGAGTTCAATTTCATCTGCAGTTCTGCTGGAAAATGTGGGATGGTCTGATGTAAGAACCCTTGGGCTGAGGGCTGCAACCGAAAAGCAGTTACTTCCTAGCCACGAAACTGGGTTGATAATTCACTTTGGTGAGCCTTATTTTATTTTTATGTACCAGCGATATTTCTTCTTCAAGACTAGACACTAATGAAGCAATGCATCGAGAAGGGCTTGTGAGACATGGAGGTCACCAGAGGGTGACGGCTTCATCAGCATCTCCGCGGAGATGAACTCGGTGACCACACGTCATCTGTTAGGCTCTGTTCCTGATGGCTGGAGCTTTCCTTGCAGGATTCCTTGGTTCCTCTTTTCTCAGAGATCAAGTGGAGCTTCTGTAAATTCAGTTCCCAGAATTCAGTGCAGCTTCAGCTCAACCCAAAGAATTCCTGGCTGGAAATCCAAGGCCTGGGGAATAGAATTTGGGCACCCAGTACCTGGCTTTCCTTCTGCCAAAGGAAGGACAAGCTTCTGCCCCTCCCCCCAGATAAACATCAAAGGCTGTGTATTTGACTCCAACAGGCATGCTTTCAGGAGACAGAAATAAAAGACAACCTGGAATGCACAAAAAAGTTTTTTTTTTTTTTTTTTTTTTTTTTTTTTTTTTGGTTTGAGACAGGGCTTCTCTGTGTAACAGCTCTGGCTGTCCTGGAACTCACTTTGTAGACCAGGCTGGGATCCTCCTGCCTCTGCCTCCCAAGTACTGGGATTAAAGGCATGTGCCACCAATACCCTGTATGAATTCTTAATCTAAGACCTACAACTTGGAATTTCATTTTTATCATTTATTTGGACCACAGAAATGTTTTTAAAATATTATTGCCATTTAATAGCAAATTCATATTGAGATGTGAAATTGTCCGAAATTGTCCTATTTGTCAATCCTAAATTCAGTTATCAATAGATAACCCACAATAACTGATCAAGTATATTTAGGCCCCTAAAGATTTGGTGCCCCAAATCTACTCATTTATTGGTACTACTTGGTCTCTAACCAGCCAGGGAACATCTTTGACCTACAAATTGACCGTAATTTCATCCTAACTGATGGTGAAGTCCTGTTGCAAGGTTAGACTGTCTGACTCTGTGGCTGGCCCAAGTAGTTCCTCAGTTTACTGAAATCCACGTCTCCAAAAAGTGAAATCGGTACTCTGAGCATCAAAGAGGGAGACCCTGAGCTGTGCTTGGAACCTTAATTCACCCCCCAAGAGTGAATTATTCTTCTAGTGCCTGGGTGTATGTAGAGAGCCTCAAGAACATTCATAACTCTAGGTACAGTCCTCTTCTGTGTGTATTCATGTCCCTGGGTGCTTCTTGGCCTAAGCAAAGTAGCCAACCTTTGATGCCTTAATGAAAAGCATTGAGGAAGAGAACTGAGGTGTGTCTGATGGAAAGGAAGTGAGTCCTCTGAGGAAGTAGGATCTATGGGTAAGAGTGTCCTGCCAGTGGGGCAGCTACTCCCCTGGCATCACATCACTGAAGTGCAAATGTGGTCACAGCCCCTGGAGCTACTTTCTAGTTCCCATCACCAGGATGTAGCCTTACCATCAAACAAAAACAACTTCCAGCTTGATTATTCACACACTTTGACTTCTTCTGTCCTACCCCATAAAATTGAATCAGGTAGCCATATTTTCATGGGCTAATAACAATCTTTATGACAAAAAAAATCAAAGATAACACAAAGAGAAAATAAGCCTGGCACGAAGCTGATCACACAGATCTGGTAAAAAGTTGTCTGATAGGGAACTGATACTGCTCCCTCTTGTTTCCTGTTGCTGTTGTCAAGATAAATATAGTGCATGGGTTCTTGATTTAACTAATTGATGTCTATGGGTTGCTATCAGAGTTGACAACAGCAACTTAGATTTGTTCCAGTTGCTAAAATGCTGATAGCAGCACATGGCTTTTTTTGACTGTTTGGGCCCACACAGAAGGACTTGTGGAGAATGAATTCTGGATTAGCCACCAGCTCTGCAGATGTGTGCAGGAGTTGATGGAATGTGACGGGGAAAGTGTTATCTTTGCCAACTACTATAACACTGATTGTCTTATTACCACTAGAAAGAATCTGAATAGACTTAACTTGCTCTAAATGAAAAAGACCCATAGTTCGCTCTGCACCAGATGTGCCCCAGTGAACACACTGGTTTGTTGTGCTAAGCCCTTCACCAGGTACCAAGGTCACATTAACTCTGTTCTATAGGACCTGTCAGTATAGTTAGAGAAGACAGAGAATGACTACTCACTTGACCCATGGCCCTACCCTTGGTATCTATAATCCATGAAAGCAGCAACTTTTCTATGCACAGGCATAGTTCAGGGTACATGGCCAATGTTCGATAAATGTGCAATGGTTGGATGGAGGATTGGATGGATGAATAGATGTGAAATTGCATTCTAACAAAATACAGATGGGAGATATTGTCACTTATTAGCAAATGATGAAACTGGAAGTACTTAGCTGTGTAATTGGCAGGTCCTGTGACGTCCATAAAGTCTCAGGCTGGTTCTACACCAAACGTCCTCTCCTGTACAGCACCACACACCCTTTTCTTTTGCTCAAAGACTTGTCAGCACTACCTCCTCACTCCCTGATGATCTTAGGAACTGAAAGAAAGGAAAATTACATTCCATTCTGAGAAAGAAGAGATTTGTCAGAGTACAGTCTCCAAAGTCTAATAATGAAGGTTTTTGAAATATCTATTAATTGTGTTATTCTACAACAAAGCAGGCCACAAGTCACTTGGGCACAATACTGAAGAGAAAAATCTCAAACTCAAGCTTTGATACACAGGCAGGGCACTCTTTCCCTAGTCAGTTCTCCCCCTCCGGAGGAAGACAGTCCACCTTCAATTACTGGTGTCTGAGAAACAGCTGGTAGACAGTGAGAAAAGACCACTTCCCAAACAAAATGCCTATGAAGTGATGCGAAGCAAGAATCCCATGTCATCCAGCTTTAAGATTCTCAATCTGGTCAGGAAAGAATCCATAACCCTGTCCCAGATGGCTGGGCTGTGGTTTAAAGACCCCAGCAAACCACTGAGCTATAGGCTCTATGAGTTCCAGAAGCCTCATGCTTAACCCTAACCCTTTCACTTTTTTTCTTTTTTTCTTTGTTTTGTTTTTGGTTTTCTTTGGGTTTTTTTTTTTTTTTTTTAGTGCTTTATGACTTTATCCTGGATGGAATATCATCTTTTTTTTTCTGAACCTTTTTCTTCTAATTCTGTTTACTTAATTTTAAAAATATATTCAATTTTGAATACAGCATTACACACACACACACACACACACACAAAATGGGCTTTCTGCCTCTTCTTCACATATCTGTTGATTTGGTCTAGAAACTAGAAAACCTTGGATTGTGTGAAAATGGTACCAGCTTGATAAAGCAGGACAAAAAAAAAAGCCACGAACATGGTAGCACCATTACTCTGATTGTTTTCTGTAGATACACAGACCAGTGACTAATAATGATTTTCCTCCTAACTCTTGCTGACTTTAAGGCATAATCAAATGGCACATTTTTGATTAATCCAGGGCCCAGTCCACATACGCACATGTGCAGAGTTCTGATAAGGTGAAGAAAGATGTGTTTCCATGTCAACAATTTAAAGGCTTGAACTATTTTGAGTTGTTAATATAAACTTTGATATTTGCACATTGACTTTGACAGTTTTGCAAAGAATAAATTCTAACACAATTGCAATGGCTGCTAAAATATATTAAATCTCTAGAGAAAGTAGAAAAATGTGTACATGTGACAGGGTTGTCAATCATTTCTTGCCCTGATTTGGTGACATTAGCATGTGGTTTTTTACTTGTTTCTGTTAACTAGAAAAAAATGACAATTTCATTATGGTTCCAAACTAAAACATTATTTTAAGTTTATTGATTCCTATGTTTTTAAGTAATGAACAAAAAAAGTTACAGAATAAAAAAATTAATCCCAGTAGCTGTATCTTGAAGTTTTATATCATCTTATCAGCTCTTTAATATATAGAAATTCCAATGGCATTATCATAACCACAGGTGATAATGTTCTTAGTAACAATCAGGGAGCCGAAGCATCTAGTCGCTAAACATTGAACCCGTCAGCTGTTCTAGTTTCCTTTTCTGGGACTTCCTTGCTCAGAGATAAAATGATAGTCATTTCATGTCAGTACTCTTGGTATTAATGGGACAAATAAGACACAAAATAAAGGTAATTTGTCAACAGCCTGTCCAGCCCAGCCTCATCCTGAGAGACTTGTGGTACTACAAGCATCAAGAGTGGGAAGAAGAGCTGACTGAGGACACAGGCAGGGCCTGACTAAGACAAGAAAGGGTCAAGAAGTCAAGGCTGAGCTTGTGGGTAGGGATGTAGCCTTTCTGAGAAGAGACGTTAATAATGCTAGAAAAATCTCACACTCTAGACTCTCTAAATCTTAAATATCTTCTCAGTTCTAATTCTAATATTTCCAAACATGTTACAGAAAATGATGAGCCATGGCTTTGAGTATGTGTCTGTCTGACCACTGCCTTAAGCCCCTGGGTGGTGCCTTTTAAATGTCCTGCCTTCTCTATATCCACCCACTGGCTAGTGACAACAGGACAGGGCTGCTAATGAGACAGGGGGCTCCTGCGACAGGGAGTTTTGGCTCCAGCACTCCTGAAACCTTGGCAAACTTTCACAGAATTTCATGATCCTTTAGGGACTCACATCTAATTTCTCTTGGAAGTGACGCCATTAAAACTTATTATGTACATTAATTTCATTTTCTTACCTGCATCTTTGAGGATCTGGACTCATTTATCTCCTAAAATTTTTTCTATGGCTTCAGCGAAAACTTTAGAACAAGGAGCTGATCTTTTTGAAAACCTACTGTGTGCCAAGTTCTTTACAAATACATAATTTAATTCATCAACTCTGTCCAATAGCATTATGCTATGTGTTCTACACAAGAAAGCTATATTCAAAGAATATAGGAACTATACTGAACCACATGAAATTGACATATTTGAACATGTAAAGAGATCGGACAATGGCTATCTCAAATAATTTTGATATATAATATACCAAGGTGACAGAACCATAAAATGAAGAGATTACAGTTTGATCTCCTCCCTCTGCTTCCAAAGTCCATCATTGTGTCCGCCCTCCCACAACACTTGAGGGAACTTAGTAAAGAGAGAATGTGTGCATAAATAGCTCCCCTAAGTTCATTCTATGTCATGTTTGACAAAGTATATATTGAAAGCATCCTGGAACATCATACATCCTTGGGGCAGAATGGCAATGTAAAACAATTTCTTGTTCTCAATCTCTCCTTGACATTCATAATAACAAAAGTTACAAACATGAATAATATATATGCATTGTAAAAGCCTCTATGCCACGGGTAACAGGATATGGAAAGTGGTTGCTATGTTTTTGTTCATCTATGGGTTTATGTTCCCTGCAATGAATGTGTATTACTTATACAATAAAAAAGTTATTAAAATAAAACATAAAATTGTATTGCTTGAGAGTTATTCTCCAAACACATCTATGATCCCAGCACCATTAGTCATACGCTGTAGTCAGCAAGTAGACTCATAAACAGGGGAAAAGATAAATCCTTCTTGCTCCTTTGCTAACCCTGTCTGGTCATGCACCTTTTCCATGCACTAGAGGACATAGACCTCTTTCTTTCAGCAGTAGTATGCTCCAATGAGACTAGGGTTTAAGTGTGACACTACCCAGTCATACAAAGCTCTAAAGGGATACAACCCTCTGGGGACCCAGGGAGACTGAGCTCACATGAATTCCTAACTTTATGTTTCACCTAATGGAGTTCATTTATATTCTACAGGTATATTTAAAGAATAATTCAGGCTTCACAAATATCTCTTTGCTAACATAAGGTTGAAGCAGACATTTGTGAGATGGCATACAAGCACACATGACAAATACTGGCCCAAGTAGAGCCTAGATCAATATTTTACCCAGGTCGTAAATCCTGATATCAAGAAAATCCAGATTTTGTTTCATGCTACAAGCATTGTTAACATTAGAAAAATATAATAATTTCTTCATCCTGACCTTCTTATGTAACTGAAGCCAGATAGAGATTTCAATCAATTATTCTAAAAAGGCAATTCAACAATAATAAAAATCATGTTCACTTTCTTCTCTATTCTGTAATATTTTATATATTTCAGTCATGTAGCACACTTGATTATAAGACTTTGTGTCCTTATCTATCATATCACATTGCTAGATGGCTAGTCTGTACCTAGAACATTCAAATAACCACACTAGCTCTGAACCGAATGTGACTACCTCCTCAACCCTTGACAAGCACACTGAACAGGAAAACAAATAGACGACATTGGAATAAAAGGTTGCAGCCTACAAAGGGCTTTTCACATGGCTTATCTTGGCTACTATGGAAAGTGGCGGAGACAGGTACCTGTAGTAAAAAGTCTACCAGCCTGTTGCATCTTGCAGTAAGCTAACAGCAACAACATCCATCCTACTCTGCTCATGGAAAGTACCCAATTTCTCTAATGTTCAAAGAACAAAAGTACTACAAGACAGACATGAATTTCCAAAGTCATATATAATTCTGTTTTTAATTGGTTTGGCTTCCCACAAATCTTTTAATCAAATAGTGTATTCTATTTTAAATTTTGCCTCTTTGGAAGTATGTGTTGAGTGTCTCTATGTTGAGACATTTACAAACTTAATCTCATGCAATCTTCCAAATAGTACTAGAAAACATGAACCTCTACTGTCTCACTTTACAGATAAAGAAACCATGACCAGAATGATGGTATTATGCTGTGGGATGTCCTGTATGCTGTAAATATATGTTGCTATGATTGATTGATAAATAAAACGCTGATTGGCCAGTAGCCAGACAGGAAGGATAGTGTAGGCGGGACAAGGAGGAGGAGAATGCTGGGAGGTAGAAGGCTGAGGTCCAGCCGCCACAAGGAGAAGCATGATATAAGATACCAGTAAGCCATGAGCCACATGGCAACTTATAGATTAATAGAAATGGGTTAATTTAAGATATAAGAACAGTTAGCAAGAAGCCTGCCATGGCCATACAGTTTATAAGTAATATAAGTCTCTGTGTTTACTTGGTTGGGTCTGAGAGGCTGCAGAGCCGAGTGGACACAGGAATACTCCAGCTACAGTATTACACCCCCATGGTCACATGGCCAAGAAATGGTATCATCAAGATACAGCCCTTGACAATCTGACTCCAGAATCTGTAAGCCTATGTGCTTAGCAGTTAGGCTACACCAACAAACGCTTTCCCTTGGCTCTGCCATGTTGGTCACTACTTAGGATAAATAGTCACTCAACAGCAAAAGAACCATTCTGAAAAATGGAAATAGAGACCACATTTGTCAAACTTTCCTCAAAACTTTGGTTTCGGGAGAGAGGCGGTGGAAAAGCAGTTTTAATTATTAGCGTAATAATTTAAAAAAAAAAAAAACCTCATTGCATCATCTCTGGTTTATCTACTCGCTTCCTATTTCACATCATGATTTTCTTTTTCGGTGTCTTACTTCCAATGCTGCTAAAAGTGTGGTGGCACACACAGGCCAGTGCCATTGTTTTAAATGTGGGTCCAAAGAGGAAAGAGTAACAGCTTGCTGCAGAAATGAATTATAAAAAGCAAAGTCTAGGACTCCCCGCCTCATTGTTAAAAGAAAGCTGCCATCATGAATAAACTCTGGTTTCACACAAAAGAAATCTATGACTTGCTCAGTAGGTTCAAAATCTGAAAAGAAAGAAGAGAATGGAGAGAATGACAGGCCAGTTTCACACTGTCTCCAGAGATCCAAGACTGGCTGTGCCACCTTCAACACATGGATTCTGAGACTGTCCATGTGATAGGCAGTCAGGGGCGGGGGCGGGGGCGGGGGTGGGGTGAGGTGGAGGGAGTCATCTGCATCTTAACCTCTCTGTCTCTCAGTTGACTGACATCGTTTCCATGCATCATCTACTGGTGAGGACTGGCAGAGTGGCCCCAGCTTGCTAAGAGACTGGGGGACACATCTCACTGTTGCCCCCCATTCTGACAGTCGCTCCATCTGGGGTAGGGAGCAGGTGTGCTTCAACCAGCAATCTATCACACTGTTCAACCAAGACTCTGTGCTTTCTCTGGCCTCTATTTCTTCCTCTATAAATTGTGGGTTGAAATCCAGGGATCACTTTAGATTCCCCCAATTACTGGAACCTATGTGACTTGAGGCATATTTCACATCTGTGGTATGGGTATACAAAATACGTCATTTTTATCTAAGGATATAATGTTATTTCTCTTATTTTTAAAACAATAAATGTGGGCTGTTTGCCTATCTACTCTCTGATTATTAATTTATCTTTTCTTGTCATTGGTATCGACTGATGGTTTGTGGCATTCAATATTTGGGTTAAAAGCACCTATACTTGATGTCACTTCCATGGAAAAGACTCTCCTAAAAATAGCGTGCCCGTTCATTACATGCCACGTGACAATTCTAAATTTGAAAGTGGATTGATGCTATGTGAAACATTAACAATGAAATCTGTAAGGATGGAAATATAGTGTGTTTTTTCCTAGCATGCCCAAGACTCCTCCGGATCTGTTCCTGAAAACTGGAAAAATATTAAAAACCAAACCAAATCATAATGCTTGGCATTACTCTATAAAAAACTATGGTATAAACAGTGCCTTATAATTAGCGTACTTAGTCTTTGTAACAACCTAGAAACTACTCTTTTCCCTCTTAAGGTGTGAGGGAAAAGATGCTGTGGAAGGTAAGGATCAGACTGGTGACACACCAGGACTCCTGCTTCTTAAGGCTGTTTGCAACGACCCAAGATGCTCACCCTGCACTGGGCCTGCAGCGCTCATCAGCTCCCTTCCCACTCTGCCTCCTCTGCCCGGGTGGGTGAGCCTTTCCCCGACGCCTGTTCACTGTGTGCTTTGCAGCTGCCTCCCGAGTGAGCACACAGTTCATTTCCCATCCTTTTCTGGGCGCAGATGTTCCCAGGGAGCCAAGCTGCTCTCTCTTCCCTGGCACTCTCTCCTGCAGATGACTAGATTGAGCAGCAGTAGTTGCTAGCCATCCTTTTGATCTGAAAAGAAAAGATTTCCCCCACTGGATATTCCTCATGATGATGCAATTAGTTTCCTGGACATACCTAACAAATTTATTTCTAATCACAAGGGATGGGGGTGGGGGTGGAGGAGAGGACCAGCCATTCATGGTGGATGGTGGGCAGTTGCTGCAGTTAATATGCACCGTTTGCACCCTCCTGGTACAATGTCTTCGTCAGTGACTGTTCAAAGATTCTAGGGCAATCGGCTGCCCCTCAAAAGCAGTGGGGAACTTCATGTACATAAAGGGGTCTCAGGCACTATTAAATTGCTTTTTCAAACCCGGCTAAGTCATTAGAGCTGAAAATCCCTTCAGCTTCATACTGTCCCCAGCATTAAGAACAGGTGAGGCTCTTAATAAGTTTTTGAAGATTGTGTTTGATTCAAAGTCACAACATGGAACATTCTGGACAAACAAATCCAGCTGTTCAAAATTTCCAACCTTGTGAGTACAGCCACAGTATAATATTTTTTTTTAACAGGGTAAGGATTGAAGGAATATTTTGTTAGGAATATTTTTGTATTTGTGTATCACACATTAAAAATTTTTTTAGCTAACTAATTAGTCATCGTATTTTAAATCACTTTACTGTAAAAAAAAAATTTGAAAACTGAAAATACAATCACACAGCTAGATTAATGTAGCCACTCAAACAAGCACTGCCTAGACCCAAAGTCTTTAACTCTTGATGAACTTCCCTGCCTTTGGCATTGTGATTCCAAAGCCTTAGACCTTTGCCTTTGATTTTACACATTTACTATCAATTACATTTTTATGTAATTATGCACGACAAAAAAAAGAAAGGAGAGAAGGAAGGAAAGAAAGAAAGAAAGAAAGAAAGAAAGAAAGAAAGAAAGAAAGAAAGAAAGAAAGAAAGAAAGAAAGAAAGAAGAAAAAAGAAACAGAGAGAGCGAGAGCGAGAGCGAGAGCGAGAGAGAGAGAGAGAGAGAGAGAGAGAGAGAGAGAGAGAAGGAAAAATCCATGCCAGAGATAAAACTAGAAAGCAATTAGCTTTATAAACTTTTTCAGGTCCTCTATCCTCGGCTCATGTTCTGTCCTTTCTTGTCAGCTAACATCACCCTTCCTTGTCCTCATTTCTTCATGATATACTGCACTCATGTGTGCATTTAGTTACATATATGGTGGTAGTCTGCATAAGACCTATATACTACACTCATATGTGCATTTATTTACATATACATTGAGGTAGTTTGAATAAGACCCATCTACTACACTCATATGTACATTTATTTGCATGTGTAGCATGGTAGTTTGAATAAGAAAGGCCCCACATAGGCTCATATATTTGAATTCTTCATCATCAGGAAATGGCACTATTTTGAGAAGGATTGACAGGTGTCTTGCTGGAGTAGGTGTGTCCTTTGGGGTTTTAAAAAGCCCACACCAGGCTGAGTCTCTCTCTCTCTCTCTCTCTCTCTCTCTCTCTCTCTCTCTCTCTCT
>CABHPQ010175586.1:43178-59241 GCA_902168405.1 Peromyscus aztecus
TCTCTCTCTCTCTCTCTCTCTCTCTCTCTCTCTCTCTCTCTCTCTCTGCCTGTGGGTCAGGATGCAGATCTCAGCTACTGTTCCAATGACATGTGTACTCCTGCCATGAGGAAAGTGGACTAAATCTTTGAACTGTAAGCAAGTCACAATGAAATACTTTCTCTTATAGGGGTTGCCTTGGTCATGGTGTCTTACCACAGCAATAGAACATTGTCTAAGACATACATGTATACATTATAGTCTGCATATGAAAGAGAACGTGTGGGTTTCTATTTATTTGTTTATTTATTTATTTAGAGACTGGTAACCTCACTTAATGTCATATATTCTAATTCCATCCATTTTCCTTCAAATTTTATCTCATTTTCTTTAGAGCAGAATAGCATTCTAATTTATATATGTGCCAGATCTCCACTATTCATTCATCTGCCAATGGACAACTATGTTCATTCCATTTTGTAGCTATAGCAAACAGAGTATCAATAAATATGGGGTACGAATATCTCTGTGATGAGGTAAGGAGTTCTCTGAGTATATTCTAGGTGTGAGAGAACTGAATAATGTAGATCTAGTTTTAATTTTTTGAGGATCCTCCAAAAGTATCTTCATAGTGGTTATACTAAGTTGTATTCCCACCCACCAGCTGTGAATAAGGGTTTCTCATTCCCCACATCCTCTCCAACATTTGTTGTCGTATTTCCTAATGACAGCCATCCTTACAGGGGTGAGGAGGTATTTCAAAGTAATTTCATTTTTCATCTCTTGGATATCTAGGTGTTAAACACTTTAAAAAATAGTTATTAGCTACTGGTAGATTTTTATTCTTTTTTTTTCTTTTTTAAATTGTCTATTCAATTCATTTGCCCATGTGTTGATTGTCATTTGTAGTGCTTATTTCTAATACTTAGAGAAACCAATCCAAGAATTCATACGGAACCACAAAAGGTGAAGAATAATCAAAGCAACCATAAAGAGTAAGAACAATGCTGGAGGTATTACAAGACCCAGCCTCAAATAATACTACAGAGACACAGTGATAAAAATAGCCAGTTACTGTCATGAAAACAGACAGGTAGGTAAATAGAATATAATTTAGGTTCCAGAAATTAACCTACAAGCTATTCCCACTTAATTTTTGACAAAAGAGACAAACACATATTGAAAAGAAAAGATCAACTAGTCAGCAAATGGTGATGGCAAACTGGATAGCCACCTGCAGAAGAATAGGATTAGATTCATTATCTCTCAATTTGTTCAAAAAAGAATTCAAATGCATCAAAGATCTTAATTTAAAACATGAAACACCAAAACGCTTAGAGGAAAACATAGGGCAAGCTCTTCAAGACATTGGGTCAGGAAGGAACTTTCTGAATAGAATGTCAACAGCACCAAGTATCAACAGATGGGACTATATGAAAATAAAGCTCCCGTACAACAAAGGAAATCATCAGCAGAGCATTCAGACATGCACCCACAGAACAGGAGAAAATCTTTACCAGCTATACTTCAGTCAAGGGACTAATATCCAGAATTTACAAAGAAATGCAGAAATTATTTACTCATTTGAATAATGAGTCAGAAGTATAATCCAAGGTCTGTCATTTTCTATTAATGCAAAGGCCAGAAAATAATTTGAACAAACAAATAGTGAAAATCAGAAGCAGAAGAGAAGGAAAGTGGTCAAACACAGTCTGTCCACTAAACAGCCAACCTTTTATTTGAGATTCAAATAATGAACATCGCTACCTCCATTCAAAGTCATGTTTAAAACGGACATCTCATAAAAATAGATTCAAAACATGGCAGGCCATGCTAGTTATAAATAAGGGCTATGAGAAAAGGGCACAGCCTATATCTAACTTCCACTTATCTGCATATGACATTAGCTGCTATCAGAGATATGAACACACTGGGTGAGAAGACCATCTAAAAGAGCCAGAAGGTTGGAAACAGGGCCGAAGAATATCAACTGAGGAAGAAATACTTGAAGACAGTTTAGATTGCTATTCCCCCAAATAATAAAGCTTGGATTATATTTTTGAAATTCAAGCTTATCATTTTGAGATATTGTTTTCTTTTTATTTATCCTTCTCTTATACAATACATCCTGGCTGCAGTTTCCCCTCCCTCCATTCCTGCTATTTCCCACTTCCGCCTCTCTCCCCCCAGATCCACTGCTCCTCCCTTTACCTTCAGAAGAAAAGCAGGCCTTCCAGGGCTATCAACAGAACACGGGATATCAACCAAAAACAGCATAACAAGATGCAATAAGACTAGATACAAACTCATATTATAGCTGGACAAGGCAATGCAGTGGGAGGAAATGGGTCCTAAGAGCAGGCAATGGAGTTATAGACACCCCACACACACTCCCACTCTTAGGGGTCCCCTGCATGTCCCTCAACTGAAGAACAGATAAAGAAAATGTGGTACAATTCCACAATGGAGTATTACTCAGCTGTCAGAAAAAAAAATGACATCATGAAATTTGCAGGCAAATGGAATGAACTAGAAAAAAAAATCATCCTCAGTGAGGCAACATGGACCCAGAAAGACAAACATGATATGTACTCACTTATAAGGGGATATTAACTGTTAAGTAAAGGATAACTGTCCTACAACCCACAGACCCAGAGAGGCTAAGTAACAAGGAGGGCATGGATCTCCCTGGCAAGGGAAAATAAAATAGATTTTGTGGGTAGGTTAGTGTCAGGTGGGGATGGGAACAGGAGGGAGCATGTGGGAGATGGAGAAAGAGAGTTCAGGGAGAGATGACTGGAACAGGGGGACATTTGGGAGGGATGTGGAAAAGTGCACTGGAAACTTCCTGGAACCTATGAGGATGACCCTATCAAGGACTCTTGGTAATAGAGGATGCAGAGCCTGAATCAGCCACCTTCTGTAACTGAGCAAGGTTTCCAGTGGTGGGACTGGGACACCAACCCGGAGACAAAACTTTGACCCACAGCCTGTCCTGCCTACAAGATGTGCTGGGGCAATGGTGGCTCAGAGCTTGTGGGAGTGTCAACCAATGACTGGTCTAACTTGTGGCCCATGTCATTAGAAGGAGCCCATGCCAGATCCTGCCTGGATGGCCTCTTCTGGATGGCCAGAAACAGGAAACTTGATGACTCAGAGACCTAGAGTAGAACCAAACACAGCTGACAGGAAAAAGGTCAATGAAATGATTCCTAATGACATTCTGCTATACTCCTAGATCAGTGCCTAGCCCAATTGTCATCAGAGCAGCTTCCTCCCGCGACTGACAGGAGCAGGTACAGAGACCCACAGCCAGACATTAGGCAGAGACTGAGGTAAAGTTTTAAAAAATAACATGACCTATTCAACTATATAGATGTTCATTCTCTCACAGGACAGTAGAATCACAGGGGAAAAATTCAAAAACTCTACAATAGTTCCTCAATCTCAAGAACCTTGAATGTTGGAGAAGCTTGGGGAGTTTCTTCCTAGAAGTCCCCCATGAACTTACAGACTTGTAACAACCATGCTTGTGCTACTGCTTTAAAAAAAAATAAATAATACAAGCTGACTTTCTTCTCACAACACGTTCAGGGTATCCTAAGAGTTATTCTTGAATTCTTCACTTGGTAAGGGAGCTATTGATAAAATTAAATGTCGTAACTCACTCAGTGGTTTGTCTAACATATAAAGTCAATACATACCAGCATCCTTATATTTTTCTCTTTGTCCCTTTGTGAATTCTTACATAGCCTTATGTAGTCCAGGCCAATCGTGAGGGTATTTGTATTACGATACCAGTAAGTGTCAAAATGAGAGGTGGTTCCCAAGGCAGAGCTGAAGGTGTAGAGAAAAGGCTTCTAATTGTCCCCAGCTGCTCTCCCCACCCCTATTATTTTTCCTCCATACTCTCTTTTCATGCTTTTTGACCCTCCAGAGATACATCTGCCCACTATGGGATATTTTCTCTATCATCATATTGAAGTCACCTACTTTTAACCTAGCTTAATAATCATTTCTGAATGAAAATATATTTTCTATTAGGGTAATAGAAAATATTTCATATGATTAATAAAAGGTGTCTATATATCAGGAGCCCTGAAAAAATCATTATCTGATCAGGGTACAACATCCTTCCACCAGTCAGGGGATTCAAGTAGGACCCTGGAAACTTCTGTGAGAAGATGGGATCAGTCAGGCTCCAGGGTTGGGGATTTAGAGGTCAGAATGTTCACATTCTATTTAAATCAAAATACTGCTTCTCAAATAACAAGTTTAGCTGGTGAAATATCACCACCATGCTTGCTCGGTCGGTTCTCTTCCTGACATTAAAAGAATAAATTGAATGAAAATGCATGAGATTGCTGCAGTAGTTTTTCTCTGGAAAACAGACATTTCAGCTTGGACCATCACAAAATTGTCTGGAAAAACTGGCGTGCACCCAACTTTGTGGATGAATTTGGATTAAAGAGCGGAGGAAATGATAAATAAACGGAAATTAAAATTGAGTTAACATCCACCTTCCAGACATTTCTCTGGATGGCATTTATCATCAAATGCACAGTTACTCTTTTTCCAAGGAATGAAGGATTGGAAAGTAAATTATCTATGTAAATATACATGGCAATCCATACACAAAATGAAATGAATTATCTAGCAGTATGTGAATAGTTGGATCCAGTTAAAGCTCCAACAGGCTTTATTTCTCTTCCTAATTAAGGACCCTGGGATCTGTGGCTCTTTGCTAACAACTCTAAACTATAAATCTGTGCAGAGCCATCAATGTGAAATGAATTGTTTCATGACACAAAAAAAAATGCAGTAAATTATAAAGAAAAAAAATCCAGTCAATCAGAAAACATTTCAGCTTTACATATATGAACGGAGGTAATCGTTTTCACACAAAGGTGAGCCCTGCCTTATCCTGACACAGTCAGCACCCAGACAAGGCTTTATGAAAGGATTGGGAACAGGAGAGGGCCTCTGAGTCTTTTATGACTTGGAAGAAATTTCTTGCATTTCTGTCTCAGATTCTATACACCGTTTCTTTCAATAAATTGTCTCCCTGATGAATTCCTTACTAAATAAATCCCCTTTGAACTGATGCCCAGTAGCTAAGACACAGATTATCAACCTCACTTCCATTAATGGAGATAAATAGCTTTCAGTCTAAATAGTGTGCACCGTAACCTGCTGTGGCCATGTACCTGTGACTCTACCGTGGAGAGAAAAATCAGATCTTAGAGAAAAATGAAATAAGAATTGAAAAGTGGCCTCCTCAGCCTGCTGGTGGCTGGCATGATTAAGGTGGTGTGTGAGTCGCAGTGACATGATTTAGCACACAGACCCAACTGAGACCAGCCAAGTACAATTCAGATCCAGCTGATCTGCACGTGCTACTTTCATAGTCTTAGGAGCTATTATAAAACTTTACAAGCAATTTCACTGTATTCAACTTTTAGTCAGAACTAAATAACAAACTACATAATCTCAATTGATTATGTAGTCACGTAAAGTAAACGGGTAGTAAAGGAACCAAGCTGTCCAGAGCTGTAAGGATGCTGTAATTAAGGGGAGCTAAACACAACTAGCAGAGTGAGTGTGAATGTCTCCCTAGATCAAGAATCCCAGAGGCACTGACTAACCCAAGAAGGCTGAAATCCAAGGAGACAGGGCCTCACAGTGTTCCCAGTAAGAGGACTTCTTTCACTAGGACACTGACTATCTCAAGGACACTTGCAAGATGAGTTTCTTTAAGTATCCTAGGAAACACATGGCTCTTCAGCTCAAACGCTTTATGTTCTCTCATTACTAAATAAACCTAGACTTCCATGAAGGACCTGTCCTGTCTGATTGCAAATGCCATTGGCACATTGTTTTTCATAAGGATTTTTTCTTTTCAATGGGGCTCCCTGTGTTTACTCACAATGTTGCCCTACCCGAAGTTGAAAGAAGAAACAGGTCTTCATTATAAACACGTCTATGAAGTACTGAGAAAGATGGACAAAAGACCAATGACCAAACGTTCATTGATAAATTAAAAATATGCAGAAAAATGAAAACACTCCAACAACTACTAACTCACTTAACTCAAACATCTGTTTAATAAATTTCTCTCTAAATCTTAAAATTCTCTTCCAATTCCTCATTTATATGTGTCAATCTTGTGTCACTTCACTGAGAAAACTAAGGGAGATGGAAGACAGCATTTGGGCTCCAGCAATATTATCTACTTACATTCCTCAGCCATGCTCCAAACCTCTGCTTCTAGCTGAGTACCAGAAGGATTAATCTATTTTACCCCTTAAACCAAATCCTCTGTGTCTGACTTAGTTACCTTCTTATTGCTGAGATAAAATACCATGACCAAGGCAATTTATAAAAGGGAAGGTTAATTTTGGACTCCTAATATATATTATATATGTCATATATATATATATATATATATATATATATGACAACACAAAGGGTGAAAGATACTTCTATGCCAATAATGTTTATATTTTTATGAAATGATAAAATTAACACAATAATTTAATAAACTAATTATATATATTGAATATAAGGATTTTTTTTTCTTTTTAACTGATATATATATATCAGTTACCAGAACAACTTTGCAAAGAAAACAATATAGGCAAATCCAACAGATGCATTTAAACTGAATATAAAAAGAATATTGAAGAAATCTAAATGTAATCAACCATGAAACAAACTGATTCATAGCAAGAGTTCTAGAAGCAGAGAAATTAAAATGTTGAGAAAGTGTATACACAGACATAATGGTTGAAATTTCCCAAAATCTGTGCCAAGGTACAGCATTCAGACACAGAAAAGCTTCCAGTAAATTTCCACCCCAAGAAAATAGTGTCAGGACACGTGAGACTCGAACTGGGAGAAATCAAAGATAAAGGAGAACTAGAAGATGAAGCAAGAGACAAGATAGATTTCACTTCTGGGGAAGTCCTGACACATCTGTCAGTAGATCTGCCTGGAACAATCTTCAAACAGATATGAAACCATGAACGATCCAAATAGACTAAGCATTTTTTTTATTTTGTTTGGTTTTTAAAGATATATTCCCATTATACCATAGAGATTGGTATACAACTTTCTGTGCAGTAGAAGTGGCCCTTGAACTACCTACTCTCCTGCTTCAGCCTCCTGAGTTCTGGAATTACAGGCTTATCTATTCTCCAAAGACAACTTTGAACTAAATACAAAGAAATTGCATTCCCAACTACAAAATAAATAGTAAAGTGGTTATGACCAAAACCAGCATAAAACATAGCAACTAATGAAGCAGGAATAGAATCTGGAAATAGACACAAACAATGATCAATTGATTTCTGACAAAGGAACTATGGATATACAATGAAGAGAGCATAGTCTTTCCAATAAATATGTTGCAGAAAATGCTTATCCATATGCGTAAAATTGAATTCTTACCTCCCATGGACAGATATTGACCTCAACTCTTAAATGGATTAAAGACATACACCTAAGAACTGGAGTGTAAAATTGCCACAACAACATAGAAGAAAATTCTATGGCACTATTCTCTGCAGTAGCTCTGTAGCTATGAGATCAGAGCAAATTCACAATCTGAAGAGCAGTATCTAGCAAACTTTTAACACGTTCACACCACTGAAAAGTCAATAGAGCTTGAGTTCAGCCAGTGTAAATTAAAAGTCTACCTGGATTTGATTTGCTTGTTCCCCACCAGACTCAAAAATCCCCAAAATCAGCATGTGTATATTTACATAAATAGATGTACATGTATAGAATACTACAATTATTCAAGTCACAAAGTTGCTTCTACATGCTAACATTCAGTTGGGAGGACAGAAGCCATCTTATCCCGTCTTTGACTTCGGCTACTATTCCGAAGTGACCCACTGTCTTCCCAACTACAAACTACCTTTCTGTCACACAGCTGCCACAGACAAGCGGCTTCCTACAATAAAATAGAGATTTGTGAGACATATTCAACATAGACTTCATCGTCATAAAGGAGGCAGGATGATCTTCACATCCGCTGAGGCCTTTTACTCTCTGGAAATTAAGCAGTTATATAGGGATAACACATAAAAAAATAGAGAGACTCAGAAATGTTGCAGTTACATGAAGTCAAATTCAGTAACAGTGTTGTGGAAAGAGCAGGCCGCAAAAGCAATCTGCAAACCTATTATCTAAATGGTGGTCTGTGAAATCTCCATTTATATTTATTGTGTGTGTGTGTGTGTGTGTGTGTGTGTGTGAGAGAGAGAGAGAGAGAGAGAGAGAGAGAGAGAGAGAGAGAGAGAGATTAGAGGTCAGAGGCTAACCCTTGAGTGTCAGCCCCCCGCCCCTTACAAGGGTCCTGAGAATCAAACCAAAGCTGGCATGCCTGCACAATAGGCCTTGTACTCACCGAGACAGCCTTAAAACTCAATTTAAAGATACAGATTTACTTACCTGCCATTTCATAGCTGAAAATGCCAGAAATGGCTTTCCAAAAACATTTAGTAATTCTGGGTGTTCAAGTTTATAAAATACAGCTCACTCCTTTTGCAATTTTATCTCTCCCCACCCCCACCCCCCTTTTTTTTTAGTACAATTTCACTCTCCTTTCAACCAGCTTCCAAAACAATTTTTCCAACTAATTTACTTTGAACAATTAAAAATGTCCTAAATCTTTTTAGGCATTTTAATTTAGTTGTTAACAGTTGACTCATGAGAAAATTTAATTGGCTTAGGGAGAGAGTACTAGCAGATATGAAATTTAGTTTAGAAAGTACTAAAAGCAAATACTTTGAATCCGGGATTTTCCTTGAATCCTGTATGTTGCCTGAAAAATTCAAAGTAGATGGCCAGAGCCAAGACATTGCCTAACTACACTTGGGCAGAGAAAAGCAATTTCTGCTGAGGGCCCCAACCTCCCTATCTAGCACAGAGTAAAAAGCCTCAATGTTCCTTCCACACACCCAGCAAAACTCACCCCCCATTACTTGTCTGACCTCTTCTCACACTACTTCCTTGGGCCACTCATCTCTAGACACAGTGGCTTCTTCATGGACCCTTGAACATACCAAGGATGTCTCCAGCCTAGATCCTATAATCCATTCCAATTCTCAGCTCCCTCAAACACCACCTTAGAACACCACTTCAGCCTACTCCTTCACATCATTCAACTTCTTTCTACACTCAGCTGTATTTTACATAGCACATACATCCCCAACCTTTACCCTGTTCTAGTTTTCTATGTCTTCATATCTATTGGTTAATTTTCTTTAAAATGTCTATTATTTATTTTGCTAGAATGTAAATTGTATGACAACCTACCATTGTTTTGCAACCTGATCTACCCTCAAGGGCCCAGAAAAGAAAGGAGAATATGCTAGTTGCTCAAGAAGTATTTGTTGGCTATTTTTCAGAGTCTTTCTGCAGTCTCTCTTAATAGTCCTACTTCAACTATGTGTCCATATTGACCCCTATATGTTCTTCATTGTGTTAAGATAAAACTTGTCATGAGGATATGAACAAATAAATAAATCAGATAAAACATTCCATTGTGGGGAAGGATTCCTGAACCAAACAAATGCAGCAAAATGTATGATAAAAATAAAACAAACAAACAAGCAAAAACTAACCTAAAGCATGGAACATCTAGACAGAGTGAGTTAGTCCTTTATATCTGTCTTGGTTGGTATTTTTATAATTTAACAACATACTGGAGGTATCTGGGAAGAGGAACCTCAATTGAAAAAATGCCTCCATAAGACTGCCTGTAGGCAAGTCTATAGGGCACTTTCTTGACTAAGGATTGAATGTGGGTGGGCCCAGCTCACTGTGGGTAGTGCCACTCCCTAAGCAATTGGTCCTGAATGGTATAAAAAGCAGGCTAAGAAAGCTATGAGGAACAAACCAGTAAGCAGCATTCTTCCATGGTCTCAGCTTTAGTTACTGCTTCCAGATTCCTGCCTTGAGGTCCTGCATTGGCTTCTCCTGATGAAATAAACCCTTTCCTCCCCAAGTTGTTTGACCATGGTATTTTTATCACAGCAACTGACTGAGACAACATCAGACAAGGATCTGAAAGAAGCTAGGCAGTATGCCTTGCAGATGTGAGGTGTGGGAAAGGTCATACTAGGAAGTATAAAAGCTCGGGGTGGAAACCTTTGTAGTTCCAGGAAACATCCTAAATTCACCAGGAGCTCACTGTGGCTGGAACGCTATGGTGATTAGAACTGCCAGGTGCTAAATAAAGGTAGTTTTGTGGTACACAGGTTTCAAAGGTCTGAATGGGACAATTTGGTTCAATTTTGGTAGAAAAATAATTGGAGGATTATGAACAGAGAAATTATAGACAAAATGTGTTGTTTGTCTATTGCATGGTTTTTAAATTTTTAAAGAAATAATATTTCTGAGTGTAGTGGTGCAGGCCTTTAATCCCAGCACTTGGGAGACAGAGACAGGTGGATCTCTGAGTTCAAGATCAGCCTCTTCCACAGAGAGAGTTCCGGAACAACCAGAGCTACATAATGAGACCCTGTCTTTAAAACGAACTAAAACAAAAGTGTTTGTTTGTTTGTTTGTTTGTTTGTTTGTTTGTTGAGACAGGGACTCTCTACAATTCCATGACTTTCTTGGAACTCTTTATGTAGGCGAGGCTGGCCTTGAAATTCACAGAGATTCACATGCCTCTGCCTCCCAAGTGCTTGGATCAATGATTGATGTGGGAGGACCCAACCCAAGGTGGGTGGTGCTACCACGAGGCAAGTGGTCCTAGTTGGTATGAAAAGTCAGGCTGGGCAAGTCATGGGAACAATACAGTAAGCTGCATTCTTCCATAGTCTCTGCTTCAGTTCCTGCCCCCAGGTCCCTGCCTTGAGTTCTTGCCCTGATATCCGTCAGTGATGGACTGTGATATGGAAATGTGAATGGAAATAAACCCTTTCCTACCCAAGGTGCTTGTGGTCATGGTGTTTGACCACAGCAACAGAAACCCTAACTCAGACAAGTCAGTACATTATGAATTCACTAAACACATATATCCATACGGACTCATGTATGCATACATCTGAATGCACTTGTAGATAAAAAAGGGACATTTAAAACTTTCTTAGGTATAATCCAATCATCCCTTTAAAAAAAACACAGGAGCCAGGTCTTCTTTCAGGCTCTTGCAAATGTTTTTGTGGGCCTGTTGTTCTGAGACGAAACCATAGGTATTTAGGAGTTATTAATCATTTATTATACATGTACAATATGGTATCTAGTAGCCATTTAAATATAATTAAAATGAATAAAAATGCCACAAAAGCATAGGTTCATTTGCTCAGATTAGTCACAGTTTAAGTTTTCTGTGGATCCATGTGACTAGTGACTATCACACAGGACAATTCTGTCATCACCAAGTTTTAACCTCCATCTCATCCTCTCAATCAGAAAGTACAGTTATTAGTAGGATCCTGAATTAACACATGAGCCAAATGAGGCAGGAAATTATATAACTTTCCCAATATAAATTAATATTATATACCCAGTGGAATTTACATAATAAAACTACCTATCTTTTTCACAAATAAAATGTCAGCACCCACGTTACAGTCCCTTACTGAATGTCAGGGAGACGCAGAAACTTCACTACAACGAAGCAGCACTTAGAGCCCCTGGGGCAGGATCCAAGATCACCTTCTAATTTTACTTTGTTTTGTTTCAACTCCAGCATAATGTCTATCTTGAGGAATGCAAATGTGCTGTGGATGCTGTGGTAATAAATGAAAGGGAAGGAATCTGTTAAAGTGTGGCACTAGCTAGAGGTGACATTGTAGAATTCTAGAGGATTCTCTCCTCTAAATAGAAGTGTAGACTTTAAAGTTGTAAGTCAGCTTCTTCTTCTCCTTCTTCTCCACACACATGTCTCTTCTGCAGGCCTGAGCACTTGTCTGTCCTTTTCTCTTATCTTAATAAAACTCTCATTAGTGGAAAAAAATAAATAAATAAAGTTGTAAGTCAGTAATGTCTTCTTTGCACTTATTGGTGACATGAAAGATGTAGAGCCAGCAGGAACTTAGAGATGTGCACTGCTCTAGCTAGCTTTACATGGATTCTGGGGATTTGAACTCGGGTCTTCTTGTCTGCACAGTATCCCTTTACTGAGTCATACCCATCAAAGTCTGCTAATTACTTTTTCTTTCTTGTTTGCTTTTTTTTTTAAAGAATGGACTTTTTCCACTGAGAAAATATGACACTATCCTGCCCCTTCGTTTTTCACTTAGATATAATCTGTTCACTCTGTAATACTGATATATACTCTGGTAAATTCTAAATTTCCTTAGGAAGCTAAGAAAAACAGAAAATCCCTACTTCCAAGAAAGTACCCAAGTTGAAAGCTTTAGACTCACCTGACTAACTTTTAAATGATTTATCTTCTCATAAAATATTGATCATTAAAGATAAAGACTGTTGTTTTCTGCTTGAGGCAGGATGGGGTAACCTAAGAATATTTCATGCTTGGACTTGAAGGTGATTACAATATGACATAGTAGATTAATAATATCATTTTATTGTTCAAGACAGTGGGGAAATCATTTTCCATTTAGTGTTGACACTCCGATTCATGAGGGATATTTTGGAGGCTAAGGCTGGATCATGAGCTTGAGGTTCATCTGGGCTACACTGTGAGACCTTCCCTCTCAAAATCTAAACAAATAAACCAAAGTTACACTGAAGACTGGCCTTGGAGGACAGGCGTGACTGTAAGAGACTGCAATGAGAAAGAGCTATTGTACAGGGTGAATGGGATGCCAAGATGAAACCGTGACAAGTAGCTGAGTATGAACATCATTGTCTTAGGTCGTAGGGAACTGATCCGAGAGCTGATTAGATCCAGCAGATCTTAAGTGCCTGAAACAGATGAACATCTTTACCTCTCCCCTCAGTTACTGTATGAGCCAGCAATGTTTAACCCTGTCCTCCTTATTCTGTCAGTCATGGCATCCTTACTTACTGATCTTACTTATTAGGAGTTGGTACAGGAGAAACACAGGACTGATGGTATTCAAGGGTCCTCTGTTGTATTTTAGCAAACGTTTCTTTTCACTTAGATATTAGAAGTAGAACGTGTTCTAATGTTGGTTCCAAATACTTAAAACTTCTGCAGATGTTTTTTCTTTTTTTTCATCAACTTTCAGGTATATCCAAGAAGACAAAGAAAATGTGCACTCAACACAACTACCTAGACACAACAATGGGGACTAAGTAAAAATGTATTCATGCTTGAGATATAGTATGTCTCTATTTTGCTTAATCCACTTAGAACTGAATTTTGTATTTCTTCTTTCTAATGTATCATTGGTGGAACACTCAGACTAAAGAGTGCCAACTAATCGACGTCAGACCCTAGGTGAAGGATCGCAGAGATTTCTAAGAAGAGGATGAATACCTGACAACCCTGATCATGATATGTGAGGTAGACCCAGTTAGTAGAAAAGTTGATTAGAAGAGTGAGCAATCAATCACAGTGCCCTAATTGTCCAGCTAAAAGGTAATATAAGGCTGAGCTTGGGGTTCCCATGGTAACGAAAGTTTTGACTAGATGTGAAACAATGTTCAAACCAAAGGAGACCAGCAAGAATATGTGCAGGAGCTAAACAACATAGCCAATAAAGACAGAAGAGGGAAATTACTAAACTAGAAAATAAACACATTCCTGACTATGCCTCACTCAAAGTGACTGTCAGGAGCCGGGTTTTGTTTATTTACATGGAGAGTCGTAAGAGTGGATCCTTCAGTAGCAGAAGGCTTGACAAGAGGTCCCCATGTCTCCTCCATTCCCTATGCCCCTTACTCTGAGTGCTGGTTCACTAAAACCATTTATTGAAGCAATAATACAAAAGCTCTTGGGTTGGATTCTGCTTTCAAGGTAACGCAAAGCCAAGACACCTTCTTCAGAGAAAGAGTAGACCAAAGGATACCGAATTGCATTCCATACTTAAATTCTATGCTTCTAATTTTTTTTTTTTTGGTTTTACTATATAGTTTTTTTAAATTTTATTTTATAATTTAATTTAATTTTACATATCAGCCACAGATTCCTCCTCCCCCCCCGCCTTCTCCCCAGCCCACCCCCCATTCCCATCTCCTCCATGGCAAAGACTCCCCTGAGGATTGAATTCAACTTGGTAGATTCAGTCCAGGCAGGTCCAGTCCCCTTCTCCCAGGCTGAGCCAAGTGTCCCTGTATAAGCCCCAGGTTCCAAACAGCCAGCACATGCACTGAGGACAGGTCCCAGTCCCACTGCCTGGATGCCTCCCAAATAGATCAAGCTAATCAACTGTCTCACTTATCCAGAGGGCCTGATCCAGTTGGGGGCTCCTCAGCCATTGGTTCATAGTTCATGTGTTTCCATTCGTTTGGCTATTTGTCCCTGTGCTTTTTCCAACCTTGGTCTCAACAATTCTCGCTCATATAAACCCTCCTCTTTCTCGCCAATTGGACTCCTTGAGCTCCACCTGGGGCCTGGCCATGGATATCTGCATCAGGTTCCCTCAGTCATTGGATGAGGTTTCTAGCATGACAATTAGGGTGTTTGGCCATCCTATCACCAGAGTAGGTCATTTCGGGCTGTCTCTCGACCATTGCCAGTAGTCTATTGTGGAGGTGTCTTTGTGGATTTCTGTGGACCTCTCTAGCACTTTGCTTCTTCCTATTCTCATGTGGTCTTCATTTATCATGGTCTCTTATTCCTTGTTCTCCCCCTCTGTTCTTGATCCAGCTGGGATCTCCCGCTCCCCCAAGCTCTCTTTCCCTCGACCCTTGCCCTTCATTTTTAGATGTGCTTTCAACCCGGACAGTTGGTTTCTCCCCTCTGATAAATTATTATAAGATAAATTTTGTAACTACATACACAAAAGCGGGAGTGCAGGGGCTTTCTATCTTTGCAGTTTGTTGCTTCACTGCTATTTTGTGGAGTTTAATGCTTTTTATTCCCTTGAACTGTTGGTCTTGGGTTTCAAAAGTGATTTTTTTTTCTATCCTGGGGTGTTTTATTTTGACAGTTTCACTGGGTTGTAATAAGAAGTCTGACATATTCTCAAGAGATATCTCAGACAACATATTCTTGTCACTAACTGAATTGCCTAATAAAAGTAATGGGAATGGAGCTGAAAGGAGACAGTGGGAAACAATATTGAAATTTCCACTTTACCAGGCACAGAGCATAGAGGAGAAAATGGTGCAGTATCTCTCGTGAAGAGCAGACTCCGTCTCTCACAGGGTCATCAGATCCACGTGTTTCACAAGGCTGGTGAATACCTCAGCCAGGAACTCAGCACTCGCTCAAGAAAAAGAAAGGGAGGATTCCATCCACTGCCTAGAGACATGATGACACACACATGAGGTTTCTCATAGAAGAGACTTCCTGTGAGGAAAATGACCCCTGAAAAATACTCAGGAAAAAAAAAACTTGAAAAAATAAATTTCTGAATGAATGAAAAAAAAGTGAGTAACAAGGACAGCCATGACTCCTCCAGGGTGACAAGTAGGGAGAGCATTTGCTCCTCTGATTTCAGAGATAGCCCATAAGATTTGACAAAGAAACTATTGACTTCAACTTATTTAGAGAAATTTTCTCCTACTTCCGTAGCCTAGGAAGTTTCTAGACTGTGAATGGAAACTAAGGCATGCATAAGATTCAGTAACCCAGAACATTCAGGGAACAGCTTTCCAGTCAGAAGAGATGAGCTTTAACATACCTGAGAGCCCTTACCCATACAACTCACAGCCTGCTGGTTGCTTCCCCATGGAGACACTTACCTTCACTGTCAAGAGACATTATTAGGCAATACAAGTATTCACTTAGCTAAATAACATGGCTGTTAAATGCTTTCATCTTTTGTTTCTGTAAGAATTTATCTTCCTTTGAAGAAAACCTAGTCTTAACCCTCTTGGATCAAGAAATTGGTAAAATGATTCATGAAAGTAGTATAGGGTCAGATATTCTAACATTTCCCTGGTGTAGATATATTGTACAGCTGATCGTCTAATACCTCTCCCAAGAATATTTGCATGTTTCTTCCATTCAGTGGGACAACAAATG
>CABHPQ010175587.1:0-15719 GCA_902168405.1 Peromyscus aztecus
TTGCTTTCGTTAAATCTTTAAACAATCACGACACTTGACTGAACATCTCCATGCTGCACACGTGGGCTGTGCAACGTGAAGCCTCCTACCTCATGTGACACAACCGGGGATCAGCAGAGTTGACATCTGGCTGCTTGTGTCAACCCAAGAGGTCAGTCTTTCCTGCCAACATCATAGAAACAACTAAGAAAGAAAGTCAAGATGGTGACACCTGGCATTGAGGATGTTCAGGACCTGGTCCTCTAGGCTGGAGGTAAAGTCTAAAGAGTAGCCCTGCTCCCCAGGGTGGCTCATTTGGTTCTCATCTTCTCTATAGACCAGTGGAAGACCCCAGCAGAGACGAAGCTCAAAGGCACAACATCCGTGTTTTCCAGCCAAGGACTTTGCCAAAACCCTTAATTTCTTGTGTCCCAGTTTGGCTGCGGCTCGGATGCAGAAGGATGAATGTGGTGCTTGGCTCCTTCCTAGTGGGATGGTGCCACTTGTTACTGGAGGACAGGGGTGTCCTGCTTGTCACTCTGAAGGTGGCTCTGCTGGAGGCGCTGACCTTGTAAGTTCAATTTCCATATCCTCCCCAACACACAGGGCAGTTGCTTCTTTCATGGCTTGGTTTTGTAATTGTGAAGCCACAGGGATGAACTATACAATCTCTGAGTTCATTTCGACATCTACAAGTTCAAGTCTGTGCCCTATGTCGTGAAGCATCTCTTGAAACAAAGGGAACTTCTAAAGAGACTCTGACGGGTAACAATGGCGCACTGGATGAACTTCCAGTACGACCTACAACCTCTACCACCTATGACCTCACAGGCCACTGATCTCTCCCCTCTAATCTCCTTCCCCCTTCCCACACCCTCCTCAGAGCATGTCACCTTTGGTGTCTCATTTCCTGTCCCACGCCTTTCTCAGTAACCCTCAAGATCTAGAAAAGAAAAGCTTGGGTGTCTTTGCTGTTGGATTCCCCTGCTGAGCTCAGTTTTGGAACTTACAGTCCACACGTATCTGCTAATTAAACGACAGATGTGGAGAGGGAGAGAAATTCTCAGAGAATCTGAAGGGCCAGTTCCCAAGTAGTAGCCACAGATCAGGAGATGCGCCATTGGCCTGCTGCTGGCCTCCGTCCTATCTGTGGTGACCCTTCAAGAACCTTGATACTATGAGAAGAGGATCTGGGAGTGGAGACAGGCCCCTGCCTGATGCTTAAGAAGCATGCTTTCCCAGCTCCCCAGACATCACTCCTTGTCTGGGGTCAAGGATCCATGTTCCAATCTGAGGCCCTGTCTGCATTTGGAGTCAGGGAGGTGGGGGCTGTCTGCACCTTCTGAGGAGACAGAACAAGGGAACATGACCACTCACCCTGGCCCCAACCCCAAGCGTCATTGATGTTGGCTGGGGATCAAAGCTGCTGTTCCATTTTTAACCTCGGCCAGGCCCCACCTCACCCTGAGCATGTGTTCTCAACATTTCATTGTGTGCCAGGGGGATAAACAAAACCCACCCCCTGAGTGTAGGAAGGATGCCTTCGGGGGAGCTCTGAACTCAGCGAAGGCAGATAAGTGGTTTTTATTCCCCCACCGAGAGCCCCCTGTTGCCGCGGGTTTCCTGAGCTTGCGTGACCCCACGGGAAGGCAGATGGGCGGCTCTATCTTGGTGCAGGACACATCTACACATGGTGACCCTCAGCCGAAAAAAGGAAGATAAAAACTGGACATGGAGGTGGGGATGAGGAGATGGGGCGGGGGTGGGGGGTAGGGTGGGGGTCGACTATGTTTGGCTGGCCTTTTCTCTCTTCAGTCCCGTCTCTCAGAAGTGTCAGCATCCTCCTCCGTGCTGCTGGGTGATACTGATGGAAGGGCTGTTTTGTTTCCAAATGATTGTTTATCAAGGTTAAAATAAGTATAAATGTGGACTCGTAAGACATTTGAACAATTAAACAAGGGCCAGGGAAGGAAGGCGGGGTGCAGTACAAAGCAGAAGTCTGTAAATATTTCTCAAAGGAAGGAAGGGAAGGAAAATTCCCCGAGACCCACTGCTGGTGATATTTTGATGAATCAGATTCTAAATATGTATGCATATTCAAACTGTATACGAGGGGTACGATAGCAAATCCGTAAGATACGTCATATGCAGACTACATCCGGTTCTGTTATTACAGTGTGTATGTACACACAGCGTCTTCACCCTGTGAGCATGTGTACGGCATCCAATCTCGACCCAACTCCTCTATGGTAAGGCTTTTAGGGTAGACAAGAGCTGTGGGCTGGGCACTGCTCAGCTATCACAAGGCTGGGAGAGAAGGTTGGGATCTGGAGCCATCAAGGTATCAAGCCCAGCCTTGACTACGGCTTCCCCCAGGTCACAGCTCTGCACGCCAAGGTTCCTTATTACTCTCACTTCCTAAGTGTGGAAATCAAGGCGCAGGGAGGTTAAGCAACTTGCCTGAGGCCACAGCCTGCCAGTGACTCAAAACTCTCACTTAAGTGGGGCTGCTTCCTCTGCATGGGCACCCTGGGCTTCCAGCAGTCTCGCCTGCAGCATTCCGAACACCTTCCTTGATGAGAGATAGGAGCCGAACTTCCCTAAATACCCATTGGCACTTTAAGGTGTCAGGGGAAGTCAACTGATATTCCTGGAGGGTCACTGTCATTCTTTACCTGGTCAACACTGATTCTTATCTTCCAGGCCTTATGTAGGTCCTTTGGCATTTCTTCAAGAAGCTTCCCTCTCCATCAAGCCTGGTGATACCTCCTCCTCCTCCTCCTCCTCCTTCTCCTCATCCTCCTCCTCCTCCTCCCCCCTCCCCTTTCTCTGTCTGTCCCTCCTTCTCTTCATTCTTTTTAAGAGAATGGCTGGTCACCAGATATTTTCTCCATCTTGAGGATTTCTGTTTTGCTGTTGTTTGCTCTCTCTCTCTCTCTCTCTCTCTCTCTGTGTGTATACTTTTTTGTGTGTGCATATATATGTGCCAATGTGTATTTGTGCACGTGCATAGGCATGTACGGTGGGTTGCACATGCACGTGTGTACATGTGAGTGTGGAGGACAGAGGTTTACAGCAGGCCTCTTCTTCTGTTGTCTCCTACCTTAGTTTTTAGTTTCTGAGGCAGGGTCTCGCACGGAACCCGGAACTCACCAGTGTCTCTAGATTGGCTTGTTAGCAAGTCCCATGTGGATCTGCCTGTCACCATCTCTCCTGTGCTAGGCTCATGGGCGCACACATGTCCTGCCCTTCACATGGTTCTGGGTATTGAACTCAGGTCCTTGTGTTTGCAGAGCAAGCGCTTGACCGGCTAAGCCATCTCACCAGACCTCAGGATTTGCATGTATAGTCTTATTTCTTGTCATGGCTGGACCAGTCTCTCGTCAAGGCTGTCACAACTCTTCCCCCAGGAAGTGTAGGTACACGAGCTCTCTGTCTCCCGAACTCCCAGGTTTCAGACTATTAGATGGTTTTACCTAAATGTTTCCAAGAGCTTTGAAACACAAACCCCGTTTAGTCCCAGGTCCTGAGTAAACACATGAAGAAGATGGAGCAGGCAGAACTCTGCCGTGGATCATCTGGACATGAGCAATCTTGAAGATACAGAGGGACGGCCAGCTAGCAGGGGTTGAATGAACACTCGGGTGAGTAGTTGCACTGGTAGACATGAAGTTCAATGCCATGGTTGTGTAATGAATCAGTGGTTACATTGGGACACACTAAAGCCATTCCAGTCTTCCTAAATGGATAAAGGATCCTCAGTCATGTAACTGCTAATGGTCTGTTGAGAGTTTTAATAACCATGTCTAAAAATGTACAGTTATTCAATCCCTCTTTGGTTTTAACTGTCTTCTGACCTCTCTGTGTGGCCCAGAAGAAAGGCGTGTGGAGGGTAATCCTGGAAAACACAAAAACAAAAATAAAATAAAAGCAAAACAAAAAACAGAAAAGTGTGATGGACTGAGACGCAAGTGGTCGGTCATGGGATGCCCCATGGCTCTCTGGGTAAAAGAACCAGGATTCTACTTTTGCTGTACGATGGAGCCAACACAAGGAAAATGATTGCTTCTGGTGCTGGCTTTCAAAGAACGGCCTGAAGTTGAGGAATGCGCCCTCTGTGCCAGCGGCTGGCTTTGGACAAGCCGCCTTTCCCTGCGCCTCGGTTTCTCCTTTCTTTCTCAATAAGTGACCCTCTTCTCTCATGTCTTTGTGTGTGTGTGTGTGTGTGTGTGTGTGTGTGTGTGTGTGTGCACGCGCATATGTGCGTGTGTGTTGTATGTGTGTGACCCACTTAGTTCGAGTTTCCTGCCTGGGTGTGGACATGAGGTTATTTCCTGGAGAATGGGCAACTTGCCAGTGGATACAGCACTGAAAAAAAAAAATGATGTCCCCTCCCTCAACAATCTTACCTGCCAACAGTCCCTCAGGGAGGGAATGGGGATACATAGACCCGCCCCTACCCACAATGAAATCTTGACAGGCCCAATCATTTCTTAAAATTGTTTTTCAACCCAGGGGTTGAACCTAGGACCTTGCTACATGCCTGGCCTCCTCAGACGTGTCATAGGCAAAGCCAAACAAAGTTTTGCAAGTCACCAAACTAGGCCAGCCCCGGGGTCCCTTCGCACCTCAGCACTCTGAGTGATTTGGGGGTGCAGATATGTAGGTTCCCCATTCTCTGTTGGGAGAGATACATTCCCTTTGCTGAGGTCTTCGCTTTCTGTGCTTCGTGGACACCTCGTAATTTCTCCGAGCTTCCCTGGCTTTACCGTGAACACAGTGAGCATCTCAAAGGGAAGCAGGAAAGCTTGGCTGTCTGTTCCCACACTGAGGATGTTTATGAGCCTGATCAAAACAGCCCACACAGCCTCCAGGGCTGAGTTTCCCCATCTGTGTAATGGGTTGGCTGACCAGGAAGATTCCTAAACTCATTTTCAGCTCTTCAGTCCTTCTCTTATCTGTGACGCTTGTACCCGAGGGACTCTATAGACCTCAAGTCTTCAGCCCCATGAAGAAAATGTAGGTGATTCCACACAGCACAGCATGGAGTATTCTTTTCAATCTCCCTGTCCCAGGATGCTACTGATGCCAGGCACCGTGGTCTGCACCTGTCATCCCAGCGCTCAGGAAGCTGAGGCAGAAAGACAGAAGGTTCAAGTTCATCCCGGGCTACATATTCAGACCTCTGCTTCAAAACTAACCCTGTTTTACTATGGAGAGAAATTGGGGCACATAGAGACTGCCATTTGCTCAGAGTCCTTTGCTATTAAACACAGGAGCTATGACAGCAAGTCCAGATTACAAAGCAGTTTTTTTTTTTTTTAATGTAAAATGGGACGGGCCATCATGCATTGTCTAGAGAAATCTAGCAGGTGCAGACTCCAGCCCTTAATTCCCCTCTCCTAAGAAGTGTCACCAGACAAAATAAACAGGACTTGGAATGGCTGCCGGTGGGGCTGGCCCGGGCCATCTCACACGTCCGGTCTGTGGTGTCGCACCTGGCAGCTGCTCCCAGCACTAAAAGGATCTGAGGACATTAGCAATGGGATTTTTTTTTTTAAATCTATATAATTATAGAAACGGATTGTTTAGACGGAACCCAGCCATAACATGGAATCATGGTGACAGGTTGAGAGAGATTTTGCCAGACCCAGAAAGGCCCGATTTCACGAGGACTTTGGCACCCCGGCATTTAACATGGCGTGGAGATTTATGGAGCCGTGGGAACGATGTGCGATCTCAGGATTCTTGGCTGCTATAGGCAACACCCCCCCCCCCCCCCAGAATGCATACTGCGTTTACTTAGCAGCTCAGTAGGGCACAAAGATGGAGAAGAAATTGGCACACTGTGCAGGACTCTCGTTCTCTGTGCCATTGAGGACCTCTGCCTTCTACCACTGGAGCCTCAGTTTACCGATTCGTGCACTGGGTTGGTGAGAGGGTCAGTGTCTCAAACTCACTTTCAGCTCTTGGACTCTTCTCTGTCCAACCTCTCGGGGCAGCCTCTCATGACCAGGCTTTTTTGGTTGGGGGTCTGGGAGAGAGAGACACACGGGCACACCCATCACACTTCGGTGGGTGGGTGTGTGAGTTTCTATTTTCAACACTGTGATGGAATAAATGACCCGAGGGGGGGGGGGAGGGTATTCCAGCCCATGGTGCAGAAGATCCTTTCCATCGCGGTGGAGGAGGCGTGATGGTTGGAACAAGAGGAGACTGGTTACAACGCTGCATGGGTCGGGAAGCTGAGCTCAAGCGGGAAGCGAGGTCCTATCACTTGAAGGCACGCCCCCCAGCGATGTCCTATCACTTGAAGGCACGCCCCCAACAAGCTACCTCCTCCAGCTAGGCTCCATCTCCTAAAAGTTCCCCAGCTTTCCCCAAAAAGCACCACCAGCTGGGGACAGAACGTTCGAACACGCAGGCCTGTGGGGGACATTTCATGTCAGCGTTAGTTAAGTAGCTTTTGCCAATTTGACACAAGCTGGAGTCACCCGGGAAGAGGGAGCCTCAGCTGAGAAAATGCCGCTGTCAGATTGGCCTGTGGGCAAGCCTGTGGTACATTTTCTGCGTGATTGACGTGGGAGGGCCCAGCCCACCATGGGTGGTGCCACCCCAGGCTGGTGGTCCTACGTTCTATAAGAGAGCAGGCTGAGCAAGCCATGAGGAACAAGCCAGTGAGCAGCACCCCTCCATGGCCTCTGCATCCGCTCCTGCCTCTAAGTTTCTATCTTGGTTTCCCCTGATAATGGACTGGAAGATACAATAAAGCCTTTCTAAGTTGCTTTTAGTCATGGTGTCCCTCACAGCAACAGAAGGCAGGCTAGGGCAATATCCATCCCCCCTCCAGTTGTTTGTTTTGCCTCTTCTCTCTTTCTGTTGTGGGTTGCACATACATGTGAGTACGTGTGCACTTATGTGTGTGGAGGTCCACTTTGGGAGGGTGTCAATTCCTGAGGAGATACCCACCTTGGCTATTATTATTATTATTATTATTTGGGTTTTTTGTTTCTGTTTTGTTTTGCTCTGTTTTCAGACAGGAACTCTCTGGGACCTAGGCTGCTCCTAATTAGACCAGGGTTGTTGGCCAATGAGCTCCAGGGATCCTCCTGTCTCCGTCTCACCAGAGCTGGGATTTCAGGCCTGTGCCGGCACTCCCTGCTTGTCTTGAGAGTGTTGGGGACCCGAACTCAGGTCCTCACGGTCATGTGGTGAGCACTTTAATGATTAAGGCACCTTCCCAGTCTTGCTCTTTCTTTTAAAGCGACCATGGGGCCTGCCTCTGGGGCGCTGTGTGCGTAGACAACGCCACAAATAGGTTGCTGGACTGGGCGGCAGAGAGTTCCGCAGCCACCATGAACACAAGCCCCAGGGTCCTCAGTACTTCATTTAACTCCTAGCTCCCACCTCCAACATTCTGCACAACCGCTCTGTGTCTTCTGTTATCCCTGGGGGCGGAGTCACTATAGGGCTACACAGAATGGGCTGAAAGTTATCTCTGCCCTTACCACCTTCCCTTTATCTATCTACCTACCTACCTATCTGTCTGTCTATCTATCTATCTATCTATCTATCTATCTACCTACCTATCTATCTATCTATCAATCATCTATCTGTCTGTCTGTCTGTCTGTCTGTTTCCATGTATCTATTGCTGTATAAAAAACTTTCTAAAGTTTTATGACTCAACACAAACCATCATATACTAAGCCACGATGTTGCAGGTTAGGGATTTGGACAGGGCTTCGCTGGGTGTTTCTTCTGTTCCGGGTAGTGTTACCAGAGGCCAGTCAAGGCCAGCTGGGTTGGTCATAAGCTAGCATGCAGGAGGATGGTGAGACAGGAGGATCATAACTTCAAGGTCATCCTTTTCTTTTCTTGTTTGTTTGCTTTTTTAAAATTAATTTGTTTTTATTTTATGTGCATTGGTATTTTGCCATGGGTGTCGGGTACCCTGGAACTGGAGAGACAGACAGTTGTGAGCCGCCATGTGGGTGCTGGGAACTGAACCTGGGTCCTCTGGAAGAACAGTCAGTGCTCTTAACCACTGAGCCATCTCACCAGCCCCCAAAATCATCCTTTTTTAAAAATAGTCTGAGACCAGCCTGGGTTACGTGAGACTCTGCCTCAAAAACAAAATTCCTGAAGAAAACAATTAGATCACCTTTCTCAGCGGGTCAAAGAGAAAAGGTTCCTTTTACCTATCACACCTCATGGTCACAAAGCTTTCTGAAGTAGTTGAATGTCTTTTCCAGCCTTGGCCAGTGGTGACATCCCTGGAGTCTTTCTGTGAGGGCCTGTGGGGGTCAGAATTCATCCACACGCCCTGTCCCACACACTTCCCTAACACTTTGTGCTCGGCTAGATGTCCAGAAGGCAGCGGTGAACAGCAAAACACAGCCCCCGACCCTGGGAGGCTCACAGTCCAGTTCCTGTAAATTCAAGAAACCTGGACGTGGGGTTGAAATGGCAGGGCGATGAAGTTGAAGATGTGTCCCAGGCTACCCTTTCACCTGAATTTCTTGTCTTTATATTATTAATTTTCAGATCCATTGTTTTTTTTTTTTTCCCTGAAAGAGATAGGATGATCCCAGCTAATGGAAGATTCCAGGTAACCAGGAGTAGGCTAAGCACTTTCTTCTAACGTCTGTGAGTAGAGGCTGCTGGTCCCTCACAGACTTTACACTTTCCCCCCTGTAGCATGAGTCTTAACAGGTCTTATTAATAAAATCAAACCTCAGCCAGGTATTGGGGTGAATGCTGGAAGGCCAGAGAGACAGAATAAGCCACAGCTATCTCACCTCGCCGGATCCTCAGCTGGTCTTGCTTCCTCAGACTGGAAGTCTCTATGTCCTTATATCTGAATGGTTCTCAGCTGAACTGTGCTGCTCAAAAGCCTGAAAGCTTAACCAGGCCAAATGCTTCTCCAGCCCAAATGCCTCTCTTGGGCAAATGCCTCTCCAGGGCAAATGCCTCTCTTGGGCAAATGCCTCTCCAGGGCAAATGCCTCTCCAGGGCAAATGCTTACCCAGGCCAAAATGCCTCGAGTTTCTGGTCCTCATGCCTTATATACCTTTCTGCTTTCTACCACCACTCCCTGGAATTGAAGGCTTGCTTTCTGGGATTAAAGGTGTGGGTCACCATGCCTGGCCATTTCCAATGTGGCCTTGAACTCACAGAGATCCAGAGGGATTTCTGCCTCTGGAATGCTAGGATTAAAGGCGTATGCTACCACTGCCTATCCTCATGTTTAATCTTGTGGCTGTTCTGTCTCTGACCCCAGATAAGTTTATTAAAGTACACAACATTTTGGGGAACACAATACCACCACACCCCCCACCTTATTTTTACTAGCAGTTGTGTCCAGTGAGTTCTAAGTTCCACTGAGGTGGCTACCAGGCTCCCATTTTGCTCGTCTTCCAGGACTCCGACATGAAACTGGTTCAATACACCACGTGGCATCACCATGGCCGATGATAAAAGACCCTTTGGGAATCCGGACTAAGGAGTCTGCTCTGTAGCTGTCCCTGTCCGAGCCTCTGCCACAGAAGGCTCTCCCTGTTCCCCTGACCCACAGGTATTTCTGGTCCTGACCTGCTGGCCTGCTGGGAGCCAACATTCCCATGGCACATCCTGATGGTTCAGTGGCTGTGGGAAGAATAGGGGGTTCCGTAGTCTTTTCTCACACCTATCACGTTCCAGCAAATCTCTCTCTCCAGGGACGTTGGGGCCTCGGTTATCAATGCTTTCATTGTACGGGTAAACTCTTGAATTTTCTAATTATCCCTCTCTGCTCACCTTCCTTTTATCCCTTTACTCTGAGAGAAGGGAGGGGGCATCCCCCACTCCTGTGTGTGTGTGTGTGTGTGTGTGTGTGTGTGTGTGTGTGTGTGTGTGTGTAGGCAATTAATACCTAAAGTTCACACATTTGCAAGAGGGTCCACTGACAGCAAGCCACCTACTACCTCTAAAGGTTACCTCTTACTTTCTCTTTGTTTTATTCCGTTACTATCTTTGAGTGTAAAGAATACTTTATAGAGCGGCTGGAGAGATGGCTCAGAGGTGAGGAGCACGCGATGCTCTCCCGAGGATTCGAGTTAAGTTCCCAGGACCGTGTGGGTGGCTCACAACTCCCTATAGCTCCAGCTTTAAGGGATCCAACACCTTCTTCTGGCTTCCCTGGGTGCCTGCACCCATGTGCCTGTACTCACACACATATACAAAAATAAATATAACTTGTTAAGAAAGAATATTTCATACAGTACTTATTCTTAGCAAAATTTAGGTATGGGACACTGTTGCTGCCCACAGGCATGGCACTGTGTGCTGGCCCCCGAGGAATTGTTTACCTTGTATAACAGAAACTTCCTGTCCTGTGACCATCACCCCCCATCTCCCCCTCACACCATCTCAGCCAGCCACCCTTGTGCACCCTGCTTTCCTGTTATTGCTTTAGGTCCCCCCACCATCACATTGTCCAGGTCCACCCGTGCTGTCCCAATGGAAGACCTTCTGCAAGGCTGAGTATCATTTCACTGTGAATGTATTCCACATGGTCGCTACCAGTTCACCTATTGATGTAAATTCAGGTTGCTTCCGTGTTCTGGCTGTTGGGAGGACTGTTGCAAGGGGTAGACGTACAGATAACTCTTTTACATCCTGACTCCAGTGCCTTCTGCTAAGTAGTGGGAACGGGACCACTCAGCTGTATTGCTCTTCTGTAGTAGTGCCACAGAATGTGTTCCTCTTTCCCTCCTGACTTCCTCCCTCCTCCTCTCTTCCTTTCCTCTTTCTCTTCCTTCCTTCTCTCTCTCTCTCTCTCTCTCTCTCTCTCTCTCTCTCTCTCTCTCTCTTTCTTTTTGAGTCAGGGTTTCTCTCTGTAGTTTTGTTCCTGTCCTGGATCTCACTCTGTAGACCAGGCTGGCCTCAAACTCACAGAGATCCGCCTGGCTCTGCTTCCCAAGTGTTGGGATTAAAGGCGTGCGCCACCACCGCCCGGCTTCTCCCTTTCTTCTCTTCCTCTCCTCCTCCCTTCTTCTTTTCCCTCCTCCTCCCTTCCTCCCTTTATTTCCTGTCACAGGCCTTGGCTTCCTTCCTGAAGACTTTGGCTCTGTGACCATTCTGCTAAATGCAGCCAAACACACACACACACAAGCTGACGGAAGGGGCTCCGCCATTGCAGTCGGGAAACGTTTCACAGGGGTTCTCCACTTGCAAGAAGCTCCAGAATCAAACAGATAACCACTCTTGGCCAGGATTGCCCAAGACTTGGAAGGCATCCATGCTCCCGAAGAATCTGGATGGAGCAGCTCCGTCATTCCCCACCACAAGCACAGACTCTGCCATAGCTTCTGCCAGGCCTGGAGACTCTCTCTGGAGTCTCAACGTCCATGCGTCTATGGGTGGAAAGTGGGGACGTCTCTGCTCACAGCACTTGGCAGCAGAGGTTTCTAATTTGAGAGGCGTAAGTGATTAACAGGATTGATGGCAGATAACTGTGGACCACCAGCTTTATTCGGGGAGGCCTGACATGCTATGGGAAGTGCTGACTTGAGTGACCCTGGGCACCATTTTGAAAATGGAGGTACTGGGTCATATGGGGTGGGTGAGGGGACAACCCACAATTTCAGTCTCACGTGGGACCAACAGTCCTGTCCCTATCCCTGAATTCTTCTTGCTCACCACCTTGTTGGTCCTCACAAAATAGGGTTGGAATCAGTGACCTGTTAAGGGAGGGAAACTCTAGTTCAAGGACATGTTGTCTTAAAGCCTTGCAAAACAAGAACACAGAGGCCCCTGCCTACAGAGTCCTAGTCATTGGCTTGTCCTGCTGATGGAGAGCTCTACTCAGGTTGTGGCTACATTGCAATAATCACCTTGTCACGTGACAAGTCTGAGGCCCTGCAAGGCCGGCAGCCATAGGACAACAGGAGTGCAGCTTCATGCCCTCGAACTTACTTAATTAAAAAAAAAAACCCAATACTATTATTATTGCGTGTGTATGCGTGCACGTATTCATGTGTCCCCGTATGTGTGGAGGTCAGAGGACAGCCTTTGGGAGTCAATTCTCTCTTTCCACTTTGTGTTTCAGGTATGAACTCAGGTCTTTCATTTTGGTAGCAGTCACTTTTGCCTGCTAAGTCATTTCGACAGCCCCTGAATAATCACTTTCTCTGACCCTCAGTTCTTCTGTGAAATGCCCGTTGACGGCAGATCCTAAAGCACCGGAGGTTCATGAACATGGGATGCTCACAGTGGAATCGCTGTTCTTAGGGTTAAAGCGTGTGGTTGCCAGGGTTACTCGAAAATCATCACCGTAACTATAATCCCCATATGCCAATGACCTCATGTCTGTACATTTATAAGCTTTGTGCTCACCTTGTCCAGTGAGCCCAGGGCCCGGGTGGATCCGTGACATCTCACCTGCAAGCCGTCCTTGGTGGATGCATCTAATTCCTGGTGGGCTTGTTGGGTCGTTTCATTGACTTTGCATTTTATATTGGTTTTTGTTTCAAGACAGGGCTTCCTGTGTCCCAGGATGGTTTCAAATTCAGTGTATGTCCAAGGACGACCCTGAACGTCTGATCCTCCTGCCTCCACCTCCTGGAGCACTGGGATGACAGATGTCCACTGCCATACCTGGTCTAGGCAGTGCTGGGGATGGAACCCAGGCCTTTGTGCATGCTAGGCAAGCAGTCTACCCACGGAGCTACATCCCCCAGTCCAGTGGCATTTGTTTGCTTGCCTGTTCTTGGATCTGGGCACAGAAGCCAGGGCCTCACACATGCTAGACAAGCCCTCTACCCGTGAGCTACAGTCTCGTCCTAAGGAATCCAATTCTCAGCTCCAGGGTTAAAAACAAAACAAAACAAAAACAAAAAACCTGAACTCACACACAGAAAACCTCAGTTCCCGCAAGATGCCAGTAATGAAACTCGGTGTGAGATTGATTTGGAACACTGCCTACTTGGTTTTTATAAAGAATAACACAACCAAGCTGAGGGCTAAAAAAAAAATATATATATATATGCTTTCCTGTGTGCAAAAAGGTCTAATTTAATTGGCTCGATGTACCTGGCTTTAGGAGAGAGTTTCAAACAAGGTTGTCTAAAGCCTGGGCCCAATGTCTCGGAAAGCCAGCGAGGAGTTGCTTAATAACATACTCCTTCCATGATGATTTCCACACAACACACACACACTAGGAAACACACTCCTGCAGACATCAAACAGCTGCTCCTAAAACACAGGATGGAAAAAAGAAATGAACGGCAACATTCCGTGTTTCAGCCACAACAAACAGCAGTTTATAAGAGGCCACACAGCAGATCCAAGGGACACGGCTACATTCTTGAGTGTCTAAGGTTGGTTGACAATTAGCGGGGTGGGGGTGGGGGGGACGATGACGACAACGACGACGACGACGACGACGACACCACAATAAACACCAGCCACAGACATGGCAGAGCAACTACAGACCCGCACCACGTGGCGAGCAGTCCTTGCCAACTGGCCAGCAGACCACCACTGTCCCCTTGACGTCACACAGCCATGACCGAGACTGGCAAGCACGGAGGCCCCTCCTCACCCAGGTGAGACTGCCTTTGCTGCATTTCAGTTGCAAACCACATCATTATTCCTCCAGGCTACCGAAAGTATTGCATCAAACCAAGTTCTACCACATATTAGATCCAAGAGGCAGGTCACGGTGACCTTGCTCTGTAAGTGGAGATGACCGGACGTCTGGGTTGGTCAGCTTGCACTGGAAACTTGACACAACTCAGAATCACCTGGGAAGAGTGTCTCAGGGTCTCTAGTGTTGGGCGGATGGTCTTGATTAAATTAACTGATGCGGGGGGGGGGGGGGGGGGGGGGGGGGGGGGGGGGGGGGTTCTGGAGAGATGGCTCAGCCTTTAAAGGCTAGGCTCACAACCCAAAATATAAATTAACTGCCCACTGTGGGCAGCACGATTCCCTAGGCACGGGCCCTGAACTGCTGAGCGTAAATAAGGAAGCCGGGAAGTATGCATGCATGCATTTCTCTCTGCTCTTAACTATGCATGGGGCGTGACTGGCTGTCTCAAACTTCTGCTGCTGTGGAAGTGACAGGTGGCACCCTGGAACTGTAAGCTGAGTCCTTCCTACTGCCCACTGCTCTCATGTGGAGGTTTTCACTCTCTGGTCAGATACCGAGACTCTTCCCAGCTTCCTGCTCCCTGGTCTTGACAGGCTCTTGGATTTGCAGAAGCGAGAAAGAGAAGAGCAGAGTGGGAAATGCTGTCTTTCTAAGGAAATGCCTAGGAAGTATGCTCCAGCTTCCCACAGAAACTTTATTAATGAAAGTGTAGTCTTTTGTAATCATTTATTAATTTCTTTGATTTTGTGTATGTATCTGAGCTTGGTCATGCGCATGCTACAGAGCCCATGTGGAGACCAGAGGAGAGCTTTTGAGGGTGGGTTCCCACCTCTGCTTTGTTGAGACTGGGTCACCTTGGCGGTTTCTGTTGCTGCCCCATGTCCTGCAAAGCATGCTGGGCTTGCAGATGTACTCCACTGCACCCAGCTTTTTACGTGGGTGAACAGGACTTGTGTGCTCAGGCTTACGTGGCAAGCAAGCGCTTTGACCCAGTGAGCCATCTCAGTCTTAGGGACCTCTTAGATCTAACAAGGCTGAAGGAATTGGGTTTTTAGCCTGGAAGAAACGTCAGACTTTCAAGTTGAGACACTAAGAAGAAAGAGAAGAGATGTTGGGGAGAGTACCTAGCATCCTGAAGTCCCAACACAATCCAATCCTCACACAACATGGGACCCAAGAATGGGCAATAGTGAACATTACTGACCCTGACTCTGTACTGGGCACTGTGGCAAACATTGTTTCTGTTATTGTTTGGTCCCCAAAACAATTCTTTGCCCCAGTGTGGTAGTATACACATGTAAATTCAGCACTGGGGAGGTTGAGGCAAGAGGACTTCAAATTTACAGTCAGCCTGGGCTACATAGCAAGACTCTTCATCTCAAAAACAAACAAACAAACAGAGGGAAACTAATCCACCAGCCTACTGACAGACCAACTGACCCAGCTGACGGACCAACTGACCCACTCTTTGAATTTAGTATTCTCATTTTACACAGGACGAAACAGAGCCTCGGAGACAGGAAGTCATTTCCTCAAGAATAAACAGAAAAGAAGTGTAGAAAAAGGTTGATAAACCAAAATAGCCTCTGCATGCACAAATCTCTCTCCTTCCCTGTGGTGGTATTGTGTTCCCCAAAATATTGTGTACCCTAATAAACTTATCTGGGGTCAGAGAACAGAAAAGCCACTACATACTTAGGCTAGAAAATGTTGGCACTCACGCCTTTAATCCTAGCATTCCAGAGGCAGAAATCCATGTGTTCAAGGATATAGCCAAGCATGGTGACTCACACCTTTAATCCCAGAAAGCAAGCCTTTAATCCTAGGGAGTGATGGTAGAAAGCAGAAAGGTATATAAGGCGTGAAGACCAGAAACTAGAAGCATTTGGCTGGTTAAGCTTTCAGGCTTTCGAGCAGCACAGTTCAGCTGAGATCCATTGGGATGAGGACATAGAAGCTTCCTGTCTGAGGAAACAGGATCAGCTGAGAAGTTGGCCAGGTGAGGTTAGCTGTGGCTTGTTCTGGTTCTCTGATCTTCCAGTGTTCACCCCAATACCTGGCTCAGGTTTGATTTTATTAATAAGAACTTTTAAGATTCATGCTACACT
>CABHPQ010175588.1:0-42404 GCA_902168405.1 Peromyscus aztecus
CAGCAACACACCTTGAATAACCAAACCCCATATCTGCCAGCAATCTCCGATCCCAGACCTTTGCAATACTGTTGCATTGATCTACCCAGCATCCTCTGGTATACAAGAAAAAACAAACATGCATTTGGAGACAGTAGCAAAGCTCAAGGCAGGCCTCATCAGCAGGATGTTTCTGTGGACATCTGATGTCTGGCTTCTCCTGCAGCACCTCACCCGTGGTGATCCCAACCCCATCTCCCATCCAATGAGGGTTGGTGACACCTGCCCCTTCGCCATTTGTTGAGGTTGGTGATGACATGGGCCATCCTTCTGCAGTTCACAGTGATGGCTCAGGGATGTGCACATGATCCACTCAGTCCTCAAGACAGGAGTTCAGAGATTCTGATGAATGACTAGAACAAAGGTGTACTCTCCACTGTGGTGCACAGGCTGGTCTGTTGAACACCCAGAGCATGCCAGCACCTGGAGGAAAGCCTGCCCAAGCAGGAAGCAGGAACAGGAAAAGTCAAACTGAGAAGGGTAGGAGGGTCACCCCCATGACCTCATTTTGTGAGTCAAAGAAATTCCCTTCTGGTTTCAATTTATTTGACAGTTTTCTAATGACCTGATGCTGTGAGCAGACTGACTTCTGTCTGCAGTGCTTAGAGGAATTAAGACTGCATGCAGGGAAGCAAACTAGTTAAAGGGGGACTTTGAGATGGATTCCAGTAGAGAAACTGGGATCAGAGGTGTTAAGAGGCTTATTCTGAATGACCCTTGAATTAGTTGTTGGGTCCAGAAAGATCTAGGTCATGTGACTGTAGACAAGAGCTCTTTGCGTTCTCTCTCTCTCTCTCTCTCTCTCTGTGTGTGTGTGTGTGTGTGTGTGTGTGTGTGTGTGTGTGTGTGTGGTTTTTTCAAGACAGGGTTTCTCTGTGTAGCTTTGGAACCTGTCCTGGAACTCACTCTATAGACCAGGCTGGCCTCGAACTCACAGAATCCACCTGCCTCTGCCTCCCGAGTGCTGGGGTTAAAGGCCTATGCTACCACCGCCCGACATTCTTTGCTTTCTTGTATTCTGTCCTGGGAGATCAGTAACAGCAACAGCAATAATCAGACACAGGGCTGAGAAGCTGGCTGAGTCAGTGAGTGAGTGACCCACAAGCATAAGGACCCAAGTTCAGATCTGCAGCACCCATATATAAAGCACTCAGTGGTGTAGTCCTAAAATCCCAGTGGCATGGGTGGGGATGGTGGGGCAGCCAGACTCCTGAAACTCATTAGTTAGCCAGCCTGGACAAATCACTGAGATTTCAGTGTCAGTGAGAGATCCTGCCTCAAAAAGCAAAGTGGAGAGTGGTTGAAGAAAGACATGGATGTCTACCATGTGTATGACGATCTGGGGGCGGGGGTGCAGAGACATACACACACCAATCATTATCACCAACTGCCACATGTAAGGAAGGCATTGGAATAAATCTTTGTCCATGTTCACTCCTTTTTCCATGCTCACTCCTGAACTACTCTGCTCCATTAGATATGGGTTATACAGCGAAGTAAATAATTTTTGGACTGCTTCCAACCATTTGACTTTACTATCTAAAAGCAAGCTGGAGCAGAGCATAGTAACTGAGTCCCTATTCAGTCCAGGGTGGGCTGGGTGTCATCCACACAGCTAGAAGACCTAAGAATAAAACTGCATCCCTGGTAGGCAGGGTTTCTTAACTCCATTAGGGATGATATCATCTTCTGAGAGAAGGATCATGCTGTGGTTTGAAAGGAAAATGTCCCCCATGGGCTTATATGTTTAAATGCATGGTCTCTAACTCTTGATGCTGTTTTGGAAGGTTGTGAGCCTTTGGGGTAGGAGGCATAGCTGGTGGAGGAGAGTGTGGTGATATTTTAGCTGTGGCCCCCAATAAAGTTTATCTGAGGATCAGAGGAAAAAGCCAACCCCTATAGTAAACATAGAGGTCAGGCAACGGTAGCACATTTCTTTTATCCTAGCATTCGGGAGACAGAGAGTCATCCAGATCTCTGTGAGTTCAAGGCCACACTGGAAACAGAGCCAGGCGTGGTGACACATGCCTTAAATTCCAACACTAGTTAACAATAAAGGTCTGGAGGTCTGTACAGACAGGCAGGAAGTGACAGAGCTGGACAGGAAGAGGAAGTGATGTAGCTAGGCAGAGAGGAAATGAGATGGCAGAACAGCAAGGCATATAGGCATGGGTATACAGGAAGTAGGTCTCTTTGGAAGCTGAGGGTCGGTAAAGTGAGGTTGGCTTTGGCTTGTCCTATTCCTCTGATCTTTCAGAATTTACCCCAATATCTGGCTCCAGGTTTTTTACTAGTAAGACTGTATAGCAATACGTGTTACAGGAAAGTCACTGGGAATGAGCTCCTGAGGGTTGCATCCTAGCCAAGCTTCTAACCAACTCTCTGTCTGCTGGCATACAACGTCACCAGCACCCATAAGTTCTTGCTGTCAAGAAAAATCTTTCTTCCCTTCAGTTGACTCTGGCAGGCATTTTATCAGTCTGATGAGGATGTCACCTGTACAGACCCCTGAAAAGAGTTTAGGAATACAGGGAAGGGGGTCCATGGAAGAGATCAAAGATCCAACTAAAATGATTGAGCTTAATTCCTTGCTATAAAAACAAAGGCAGAAATGTAGTCAAGGGCTTCAGACTCCCATAGGCACCATAGCTGCTGCCAGCCGGTAGCCATTTGAGAGGTCAAGTGCTGATGTCCTGCTCTGGGATACGAAGGGCACAGCTCACTCACTATGTTACATCTCAGAAGCTAAAAGCCTTGCACACTTCTCAGCTTTCATGTCCATCAGACTTTCTACCATCCACCAATAGCATCCCCCCAGTTGAGTCTCCACAGGTCACCATGGACAGTCCACTACCCTGCTCCATCTCTTGATTGAAAACACCTAAATTAGTGGTTTTGACACTTCAATATTCTCCTCAGATAAGACCTGTATCTTCCTATTTGTCCCTGCTGTAATGTAGCAAATAAGTGTACCTCTTGATACATTTTAAAGGAACGGCATAATCAATGAATGTCCACCGGGCCAATTCACGCCGGTTCTTCACAGTATTTGTCACGTCAGTGATGCATATGAATGCGTGGATGATTAGCTGGAGGGATGCATGGCTACATGGGTGTTTGGAAATGGATAGTATATGAGTGAATGAAAATTAAGAATCATTGTCCATTGATTCACTTATCAAGCATAGTACATCTTTTTCTCTAAGAAATAGTCTGCCCATCCATGTAAAGCTTGCAAACCAGCAAGAAAGAAATTTTAAAATCACCCTAATAAGTAATTTTAGCTAGTCAGGTACTATGGAAAATGCCAAGGTGATAAGGGTTGGCAAAAGTCCTTGATACAGGAAGTATTTCAAATTTCTGACTTTTGCAGATATTAGGGGATTTGCACAGAAATAAGGGGACTTGGGGCAGGATTCAAGTATAAATATGAAACTCACTGTTGTCTCCCGTATCCCTTATATACACGGCATGGCATGGTGGAAATGATACATGGCATCTTAGTGAACGGGAATTTTCACTGTGGCTCATCCTGTGAAATCAGGAATTTTCAATTTGTAGCTTCATGCTGCTACCTGAAAAACATTTTGGACTTTGGAACATTTCAGGTTTTTAATTTTTAAGTAGAGGATGCCCTGACCCGAGTAGTATGGGAGTTGAGTAGGATCTCTCCAAGCAAAAGCTGGTACCAGGACCTAAGTTCACACCTAAAGGGTTTCCTGAGGACAAAAAGAGAAGGCTGGATGTCACAAGGTTTCAGGCAAGAGTAGCTTTAAGCTGGCATGCTGCCAAGTGCAAACATCTAGAAGTGTGAAGAAGTCTGGCTCAGTAGACTAAATGAAAGAACAGCATAGAAAGAGCCAAGTATATGGACCTTAAAATTTCTAGTAGGAACTGTAAGGAGGATTCCAGGGCATGAAGAGATCTTAAAGTCAGATGAAGGATTGGAAACTTGTTCCTGTCGCAAGAGTGAGTAATTGCGGGTGTGAGCAGACCATGACTGTGCACCCGGAATAGCAATGGGCCCAGAACTGGGTAGAATATGCTGTGGCTTGCTGTCGATGATGAAGTGCACAAAGAAAGCAGAGTTCCTCAACATTGTTATGCTCTCTTTCCATTATCCCCACGGTGTGGAGATTTAAGCAGTGTATTGATGTTGGTGTCATCTCAGCCCTTCCCTTGAACAAGGTAAGTGACTGCCCTTGCATTTAGAAGAGGTTCATTCCCTTTCTTCTTAGCCTCTGCTGAGCCACAGGGATTTGCTCAGGAATTATCAGTAGTATCATGCAACAGTGACGTCATTCTGGTCCTACCCATCAAATCTCTCCAAAGACCCTTGAATAAGTTGCAAATGCACTGAAAGCTTAAGGACCAACTGTCCCTCCTGAAAGAACAGCTACAGATTTAAGTGCCTAAAGCTTTCCATGCACTGTCTCATTTAATCCTCCTAAGATCTCCATGACATTTGACATGTTACCCACTTCCCAGATGAGGATCTTGTGGTTGCAGTTTTCTACATCCCTTAGCAGTAACCACATAGCTAGTAAGTAACAGGCCCAGGATCTAAACCCATCTTAGGTTTAACCTCATGCTTTGTCAGGTAGACTGCATTGGCTATGAGCAGATTTCCTACTGTCACTTATACACTGGTCAGGAGGGGATATTTCAGCTGGGCATGTTGGCCTATGCTTATAATCCCACTTAGGAGGTAGAGGTCAGGGGATCATGTCAAGTTCAAGGCCAGGCTGGACTACATAGTGAGTTCCAGGCCAGCCAGGTCTATATAGCAAGGTCCTATCTAAACAAAAGAAGAGACATTTTAGTAGCAACTGATTATGCTAGAAATTGGCCTCACAGAACTGCTCCATAAATGGAAGACAAGTGTCTGTGTATTCATTTGACCTTAACATGGCTGTTCCACATTGCTTTGCTGTGTTGTATAATTTATTTGCATATGATATTAAATGAAGCCATCTATACCAGTTACTTTTGATGTGGCTATGACAAAATGTCTGGCAGAAACAAATTAAGAGAGGATGGATTTATTTTGGCTCATGATTTCAAAAGGATCTCAGTTTATCCTAGAATAGAAGTCTTGATGTGGCTCCATCCACAACAGTGAGAGCATATGCAGAGACTCCTCTAGCTAGGCCCCACCTCTTAAAAGTTCCTCAGCCTCCCAAACAGTGGCACAAGCATTTAAAATGTGAGCCTACATAGTATATTTTGGGTTTAAACTATAAACGCCATAGACTCCCCACACATACTTGCTCCTACTCAGAATCCAGATTAATTCAGGCTAGGTCTGCGAGATGTCTGTACAATTAATGCCCAGTGTGAGACACCAGCATTCATCTTCAAGATTAGTCACTCACAGATGAAAGTTATGATCTTTTTAGTCCATCCTTTCATTTTCATGTAAATTGCTAGGAGATGTTCTGTCCCAAAGGGCCATCAGAGGAGCTGAGCTGACCTGGAATCCTTCAGAACTTACTAGAATCTAGTAACTAGATGATGCAACAGACCACACCAGAGCCTTCCCTGCTCATATGCCAATCTGATGAGATCTCCAGACACCTGCTCCTGACAGTCTCCAATGGAAAGGATGTTGAACAGAAAGGACCTGCATCTTATTCTCCTTGAACTCAAATACCAGCTTTGTCCCTCATGTCTGAAGAGGTCTGTCCCTTCCTTCTCTAAACATCTTGGCTGAGGAAGCAATGTCAAAGTTTCCTGTGTTACTTCATCGGTACTTCACAATCGAGGCAGAGAAGGTGCCATAGCTCTACTTCCAATATCAGTAACAATTGGACTGAAAATAAGAAAACAAAGTCAACTTCTCCTCTCAGGATTTCCTGAGCCCCTACTCACTCTCTGGGAGTGTTCATTGCTCTTTGTGTTCTGATGTCACCTACATATAAAACTGATGTCTGCCTCTACAGCACCCACACAGCATCTTCCCTCTTGCATTCCCAACAGATAGTATTTAAAAACCCATATTTCCCACATGAATCTGTGAGAATCATGGGAGGCTAACTTCATCTCCAGCTTCAAAAGTTAAATTCAATTTATCAGCCAACCAATCTGCATAGTCCAACACTGACTGTAGCACATGACTAAAGCTGGCCAGAAAGACAGAGAGGAAGAGCTTTAGTGTCCAATGGGAGAAAGGTTTGCTCTATTCTGCTTTCTGTGGATAGGGAAGTATGTGACCCCTGTGGCCACTGTCAGCCCTAAGATGAAGCCTAAACAACAGAGAACAGAAAGACAGATGGAGGTGCATCTCAAGTGATGCCACTGATCTGCTGGAACAGGCAACCCTGGAGCTATCCTCCTTGGACATCGCTACTTTGTAAGAAGTCTCCCTCTTGTTTGGGTCAGCTTGGGATATTAAAATCTACTGCTTGGGGCTACAGGCATTCTCAGACTTATGTCTCTAGCCTAGAATTGCTTCGTAATTGTCAGGCTCTGCATGTAGGATTTTTCGTGGAAATCACCTAGACCTACATAGAACCTACCATTGTTATTTTGTTAAAGGATCTCACTGCCAAATAGCCTTCTAAATATTTATGTTTGTACCCATAGATCTGGGCTGCTCTCACCCTTGATCAGAGGCTTCTTTTTGTGTGGATAACAACTGAAGTACTGAAAAGAAGAGACTGAATGCTCAGCCCCAAATGGGGCATTTCTATTAAGCCCACCACCACCAAGGTTCAGGGAACATCTCAGAAGAGGAGAGAAGAGAATGTAAGAGTCAGAGGATAAAGTGCTGTGAAATGCTGTCCTTTGGGCATGACATGGCTCTTGTATTCATCAACTCACAGCAGCTAGGGTCACCTGCGCAAGATCTAGACAAGATCCAACCAATCAAAATCCCAGAGTAGATGGGGTAGATTATCTCGTTCCAATTTTAGTATATGTGCTGCCGAAGCGAGCACGGGGTAGATTATCTCTACATCCCTTGCCTTACTGAAGAGCTGCTGGTAGTTGATGGAAGCTAGGGAAAGGAGAATCATTCTTCTTTGAGGGTATGTCCACTGGGAAGTTTCTAATGCTCCAGTGGATGGTACCACAAGCATGTGCATATGGGAAGAAAAAAAAAGGAAGAAAGGAATGAAGGAACAAAGGAAGGGAGAAAAGAAAGAGGAAGACTTGAAGTTGTTGAGAGCAGGCATGTTGGGAGGGGTATGGGGGAGAGTTAAAGGGAGAAATGGGGGCAGATGTGACCATAGTTCACTGTATACATGTAGAATCATCTGGACTTCGGTTCTAAGTTCCTCTCATAGAAAGAGTCTTGCGTGTGTCATCACCCTGCCTCCCTTCCAAGTTCACTCCTTCCGTACCCTCTCCAACCAAGTATCTAGAGCTTCCCTCAGTACTGGCCACCACCGCCATCCTGCCCCTCTCTGCCTGACTCTCCTGCTCAGCAAGTTTCAACGTGTGCCCCTGCTGGGACATCCTCCTCCTGTCTAAAGTGTCTTCATTTCTGTCATCTTCGCTGGCTTTACCTCTTGCTTCCAGCCATTGTACCTCTGAATGTCCCAGGGAATTTTCCTCAGACCTCTTCTCTACCTGCACTCCCTTGGGTATCTAAACACACTCTGCCTTTAACCACTGTCTATAAAAAAAAGATGTGCAAACGTCTCAGAGTGACTGAAGGACAGCAGGAAGGCAACAGGATAGAAAGGACACTGAGGGCAGGACACCAAGCAAGCACTTTGTCCATGAATTTTTTTTTTTTTTTGAGCATGATGGGCAGCCACAGAAGACACATGTGCATATGGCTAGAGGCTGTTTACATATAAAATATATTCACTTGAGGCATGGAGTGTTGATGTGTGCTTACACTGTGGAATGATTATATGCTAATTAGCATATCCTTTACCTCACACTTTTTTTTATAGTGAAAACATTTAAAATCCACTCTTTTAGCAATTTGAAATACATAATACATTGTCATTCATTGCAATTACCATCCTGTGCAGGACTCTCAATGCAGTGCTGTTCATAGCAGCTAAGAAATGGAAGTAACTCAAGTGCCATCAAGTCCAGAATAAATACACAAAATTTGGAACATGTACGGATTGGGATAATGTCTTAGTTAGGGTTTCTATTGCTGTGAAGAGACATCATGACTGTGGCAACTCTTATAAAGAAAAACATTTAATTGAAGTGGCAGCTTACAGTTTAAAAGTTCAGTCCATTATCATCATGACAGGGAGCATGGTGGCATACAGGCAGACATGGTGCTGGCTACATCTTGGTCAGAAAGCAAAAGGAAATGTATTGAAGCACTGGGCAGTATCTTGAGCATAAGAGACCTCAAAGCCTGCCCCCACAGTGACACACTTCCTCCAACAAGGCCACACCTCTTAATAGTGCCACTCCCTATGAGTTTATGGTGGCCAATTACACTCAAACTACCACAGATAGTATTCAACCTTAAAAAGAAAAGAAAACTGTATCATTTGTGACAATAGGGATGAACTTGGAGAACGTCATGTTAAGTGAAATAAGCAAGGCACAACAATACAAACCCACATGACCTCATTTATATGTGCAACCATAACATGCCAGGCCCTCGGAAGCAGAAAGCAGAACAACAGTTGCCCAGAACTGGAGGAAGGGAGATAAAGGGAAACACTGATCACTGAGTGTAGATACTGGGGTATATGCTTAGTATATTTTTTTAACTTTTCAGGTTAGTTTATTGACTGCAGGGCTCACTACATAGGAGGAAAAAAAATGGAGACAGGAAATCTCAGGAAGTTGCTACAGGGGCACACAGACATGAAAATGCTTTCAGCACAATGTTCAATGCAATAGTCAAAGTACCCCAGCACACTGTGGTGTCTCCATCCATGTGTGCATGTATGCACACTTTGTGTGTGTGTGTGTGTGTGTGTGTGTGTGTGTGTGTGTGTGTGTGTGTAGCTAAAACTGACCTTGGACTCCCTAGGTAGCACAGACTGGCCTCGAACTTACGATCCTCCAGTGTCAGCCTCCTGAGTACTAGGATTACTGGTATGTTCTGCTGTGCCTGGACAAGCTGGTCATTCTTCAGTGTCAGGGCCAGGAGAACAGAAAACGAAGACAGGAGAGTTTGGAATCAGGAGGTCCTGTGCAAGCTGATGGCTTATGTGAGTACATTTATTAAGAAGTACAGCATCTTATATACAGTTTGGAGGGAGACAATGGGACAGAGTCAGCAGAAAGCCATCATACAATGGGACAAAGTCAGCAGGAAGCTAATCAAGCAGTGTTTCACAAAGGAAACAGGATATCTCAAGTGTGTCACAGACCAACACACAGCACAAGCACAGCACAGCACACTAAACACAGCAGCCTTGGGACTGGGAACCCCAGTCTTTTCAGGGGAAAAAGCCAAATTCCCAGGAATCAAAAACTTAACTCCTTCAAGGCCCAGGCCCCAGCCCCAGCACAGCCTAGACCTTGACAAGTCTGCCCCTGGGCAAGGACACAGAATTAGCTTCCCTTTGTCCTTTTATCAGGGCCTCTGTGAAAGCCTTGGATTGGCCTAGCTCTCAGTACATTTAATACAACTCCAAGTCCAGCTGGATATCCCAACAGTGATCTTCTGGGTCTTCCTGCTTCCGGTTACCTCCACTGTTGGCATCTGGAGGATATGGGAGTTGGAGGGAACACACATGAATCAACAGTTAAGAGCATTGACTGCTCTTCCAGAGGAGCCAGGTTCAAATCCCAGCACCCACATGATAGTGTACAGTCTATAACTCTAGTTCCAAGGATCTAATGCCCTCTTCTGGCCTCTCTGGATATTGCATCCATGTAGTGCGTACATATACATGTAGGCAAAATACCCATACATAGAAAATGTAAATAAATAAATAAAATTTTAAGGGCAGGGGGAGGCCATGTGGGCTAATTCCTTTAACCTAAATGTCTGCATCTCTGGCTAACAGAGCCAACTCTGGTATACTAAAAAACCCATCCCATGGAGCTATCAACAAGGTTTGGTATTGCTAAGTAAAGTCATATGTCCAACTCTGTACTTGATAGACACCAATGACTTCTACTCTCAGATCAGATCAAACTACCACACCTCACGGGGGGATGGGGGAGGGTCCATCTGTGGGTGCTTGTGTATCAATGCATGTTTGTCCATGAACAAGAATATGTATACGTGTATGTTTGTGCTGGTATAGATATGAATGGGTAGAGGGGTAACGGGTGCACATATCTCCACACAGAACACACCCCCATCTTCCGCCTGGTACAGTGTGTGATGCCTGGGCTTGCTTATGCAGAGCCGGTGTGGTCCTTCCTGCTGCATAGCTTGCCATCACTCATTAACACAGGCTGCGCCGGTGGCAACCAGCCTCTGTAGAGAGTGTTAAATATCGCAACTGTTTATTGCTTAATATTTTTCATGCTAACGGCAGGCTAATTTGCAGGGATTTGAGGCAGTGTATAAAACACCTTCTGCTGACTGCTCATTCCGTGCCAAGGAAGGGTTTGGCAACAGCAGCTTTACCCGGGGCATCTTGGACACTGTGTGTGTGGTATCCCACCGCCCCCATTTGGTCTTCCCTGAATAAGTCCAGTGGCAGGCAGACAGCAATGCGTCTCCATCCAAGCATGTGGGAGAAGGGGAGCTGCAGAATGCCTGCCCGCTGCTGGGTCAGCCCTGGAGAAGCCAAAGTGAGGAAGGGAAACAACACCTGGAAGTAACCAAGGTGAATCCTGTCCTCATTCTTATTGGTCACAACTCATTGCTCTGGTTGTGGGGACAAGCTAGTGTGAGAGTAACAACCAAAAAGAAGACAGGAGTCTTCCCCCACCCCAGGACTCCGGACAGTGACTGCTTCTGTTTTGAATGTTTACAGCCTGCTAGCAGCACGTGGGTTCTCACATCTCACAGCACTCTTGCAGCAGGGAGTCACGTGGGCATCCAGTGAGGGGCAAACCAAAGCAGAGACCATTGAAGGGCTCCTAAGTGACAACACCTGGTGGCAAACCCCCATCCCCAGTCCCCCAGCTCCCCCCCCCAGTCCCCCGTACACCAGTACACAGCTGAGCTCAGCACATGCCGCAGAGTCTGCTCTATATGGAGCCCAAGCTGATTCTGTTGATGTGTTTTCTTTGCTCACAGATTGTTTTTTTAAACTGTGAAATAGTTGCCAACATTTAAAACTTAGAAGATTTCTGATTTAAAATTTAAAAAAAAAAGAAGAAGAATCAAGAATTCTGGCTTTCTTTATAAACTAGACTATGTAGTGATACAGAGCCCCTGTTGCTACTCAGAGATGGTTAGCCAGACCTCAGTTCCCGCTGCCTCTCCTGAGGTCACGTGCCCTGCTTACTACGAGCTTCATCATCCATTTCCACAAGCCCAGCACTTTGAACTATTTGTATGGCTGACCTGGTACCTGCTGCAACTTCGAGTCTTTTCAGGATCTCTCCCGCTCATCCCGTCCCTCCCTCCCTCCCTTCTTCCCCTTCTCCCTCTGTCTTTCAAGAAAGAGAACTTCTGCAGGCTCCAATTGCTGACATTGGTTCATAGACTATTGCACAGTCTTCCCAATAAGACAGTACAAAACAAAAGACGAGACCTATAGAAATGGCTTGGGGGTCAAGATCACTTGCTGCTCTTGAAGAGGACCCAGGTTCAGTTCCCAGCACTCATAACTGTCTGTAACCGCAGTTCTAGAAGATCTGACACCTCTTCTGACCCCTGTAGGCATACACACACACACACACACACACACACACACACACACACACACACACACATAGTGCACATACATACATGGAGGCATGACACTCACATACATAAAAATAATAAAATAAGTCAATCTAATTTTTTAAATAGGTGAATAACTTTGGGGGATACAGATAGGAGCATGTGGGAGGTATATTTACACACACACACATTTGTTTATGGGTTACCATATTTCCTGTATTCAAAATAAAAAGCATGTTATACCCCATGATGTCCTAGTAACTATGTGTATTTGAAAGGCAGCAACCAGCTAGGCATATAGCTTAGGAGAAGAGCATTTACCCAGCATGCACAGGGCCTGGGTCCTATCGCCTGCAACACGGAAATTCTTTAGGATTTTTTCCTTGACATTCCACAGAGAGAATCTTAAGGAGATTTAGCATTGTTGTCTAAGTGTTGTCTAAGAGTAATGGAGTTACTCAGAAACTGAAGCCAGGGCATGGCCATATCTAAAAATCAGAAACTCATTCACAGCAAAAAGGTGCATCTCAAGACGTCAACATTGGGTGAGCACCTTAGGAGAGATGAGTGTTCTGGCCACAGCTCCAGCAATAACCCTGAGAGCATCCATGGCTTTCCTGTGGAGCAAATGGCCACAGGCTTGAGGGGACCGCAGAAGCACTACTCAACAGAATAGTCCAGTACTGCCTCAACTCTGTCCAGCTTCTCAAGAAAATCCAGAAATCTGCATCTTATGTGAAATGCACAAGTTTTATTATTTGTTATTTGAGACAGTGTCTCACTCAGTAGCCAAGGCTAGGTTCAAACTCCTGACCTCCCTGTCTCAGCCTCAGAGAGCTGGGACTACAGATATGGGCCTCCGCTCCTGGCTCTCCAAATTATTAAACATAAACAAACAAAGCATTCCTTAAGGACTCACTGGGCATATAATATCAGCTGCCCTCCTTGGTGTGTGAGGTCCCAGCTCAATGTGATGCACATGCTCATTTAAACAGCCATATCATGCAGTAACCCTGATCACTCGCCAGGTTCTGCTCTAAACGTACACGTATTAACTTGTGGAATCCATCTTACAGCCCCCTGTGGCAGGATCTCTCAGCACTGTCCTGATTTGACAGAGAAGGAAACTGAGGTAGAAGGAGGTTAAACCACATAGCTTCGTGAGAGGCAGAGCTAGGACAGGAGCCCAGCATCCCTACTTCCTAGCTCAGACTATCAGTCCCTCCAGGGCACCATGCCCAACCCTCTCACAGAAGCCTTCTGAGGTAAGACTATTAGCACCCCCACTTCATAGGAGAATAAACTGAGGCCAGAGAGGAATGGCTGCTTGCCTGCGGCCCTGAGGCTTCATCAGACTCCAGTGCAGAGGTCTTCCCAGACAAGCCTCCAACACGGGGGGAAGCAGGTGGGCTATTCAGTAGGTGTGAGGGAAACCGTTTCTAAGAGCCCGAATGTCATTTTTTTTTTTTCTGATAAGGGAAAGGCTGCTCTGGCTGTCAGACCATAAGCTGCAACCTTTATGTTTGCAAAGCAAAAAGGGCAATTAAGTGAGACAAAATAAATCTTCTCTGGCCTCTGTCAATGGGCCTGGCAGGTCTGCGGGCAGCTGCTGATTGACAGGGCGCATTACATTCTAGAGCCAACTCAGCCTCTGACATTTCTCTGATGCAGCGCTGAAGCGGGAGGCTGGCTTCTTAAAGGGCCCCGTCTGTTTCAGAGCTGCAGGGATTCCCAAGCAGAAGGGTAGGTGCATTGCTTGGCTGAGCTGGGAAAGTGCTGGCACATGAGCTGGAGAGATAACAACCATGGTCTCCATGGTGCCTTGACAAGTGGCCCAGGGCTCTTTCTGTGACTGGCACTATTCATTTCACTGTCAGGTGGTGTTGGGAATTGTGATGAACCCCAAAGCCTCCATGGATGGTTTTTCTGGTGGTAGAGTCTCACAGTCAGCAGGTGAGAACAAGATGCCCCATGGCCTTCTCATTCCTGTGAGACATGTGCCAAGGCTAACATACGTGGCTGGACCCTCTATAGAGAGATTTGGAGGATGGACCAATAATTTCTCTCCCTTCTCAGAGGGTAAGTGTGTGGGTAGCCGTTCTGATGATAAGAGATCATAGAGTAAGTGTGTGGGCAGTCCTGATGATAGACATCATTTAGTGAGTGTGTAAACAGCTCTGATGGTAGAGATCATAGAGTAAGTGTGTGGGCAGCTCTGATAGTAGAGATCATAGAGTAAGTGTGTGGGCAGTCCTGATGGTAGACATCATTTAGTGAGTGTGTAAACAGCTCTGATGGTAGAGATCCTAGAGTAAGCTCTGATGGTGGAGATCATAGAGCAAGTGTGAGAGCAGTACTGAGGGTAGACATCATAGAGCAAGTGTGTGAGCAGCCCTGTTGGTGAAGAAGAATAGATAGGCACCAGGAAATCTGAAGGTGTCTGAGAAAAGTCCAGGGAAAGATAGGTTTGTACAGAGCACTTCCTTCTGGGAAGAGAAAGCCACATGCCTCCAGAAAGGGAGCTTGACCCTGTCTCCCTCTGAAAGGAGAGCCCTGGTCCTCCTTGTCTCATTGTCCAGATCTGTTTGGAGAGTGCCCCTGAATTTTCGTTTATCCTGTTTAAACCCACAGCAGTTCCTGTCCCCACAGCAGCTCCTGCCCCCCATACTGTCCTTCAAGAAAGCTTTTTCCTCCTTCAACATCCTTAGCCCTGGGCTTAAGAATGTGAGATGGGGTTGTACAGGGTTTGGAATTTGATCCTGATGGTCAACTCACCACCCGATCTGAATGATGATGAATGAATGAATAGTTCTGCTTATGTCTAGAAGAGCAGTATAAGACTTGGGCTCATGGTCTGTCTTAGTTTAGTTTCCTGTTGCTATGATAAAAGCAACTTCATGGAGAAAGGGCTTGTTTTAGGTCACAGTTCCAGGTTATAGTCTGTTATGATGGGGAAAGTCAAGGTATCAGGAGCTTGAAGCAACTGGTCACATTATGTCCTCAGTCAGAAAAAGAGTAGTGAATGAATGCATACATGCTAGTCCTCAGCTCCCTTTCTCCACTTTCATACAGTCTGTAATCCTCTGCCTAGGGAATGGCATCACCCACAGTCGGCAGGTCTTCCCACTTCAATTAACACAATCAAGAAAATGTCCCACAGACATGTCCAGAGTGCCATCTCCAAAGTGATTCTAGGTTCTGTCCAGTTAAAAATTACCACTAATCACCAGGGGGAGGTGAAGGGGCTAGAGAGACTGAGGATCAAGGCCCAGTTTCTTCATGAATGAATGTGTAACTCTAGCTAGACCATATCTGAGTCTAGGTCATGGGGCTGATGTGAAACTTAAATGAGATGACTGACATGCAGAAAGAGCCTGGGGCACACCTAACGCTGCTCAATAAATGCCAGTTCTTAAAGCCTTGCATGCTGCTTATGATGCTGATAGAGATAATGCTGCCTGCAACGCTGATGAAGATGAAAACCTGCTGACATCCCACACTCTGAGAAAGGTCTTGGACTGGCATCATGCCTGATGTCTGGTGTCTTACGTATTTGTTCAGTAGGATAGGCACACGGCCATCTTTGGTTAATGGCAGCATATGGGGGGGTAAAGATAAGGCTGGAAGACGGTTGAGCTGAGAGAATGCTTCTGGTTTCATTTCTGAGTCAATTGATGTGAGAGGCAGACTGGAGAGGCCCCTTCTTCTGAGGGACTGCTCCTCACTTGCTGCTGGGTCCACGAGGACTCCCAAGCCACCTAATTTGATCCAATTCTCAGACTTCTGTCAAATATTCAGGGCTGCACCAAAATACATCAGGGCACCACATAATCTCAGATTTAGAGTCTGCCAGGCAATATTTCTATAACCCACTGTGAAAAACTTGGGTCTCTAAGCAGACCCTCTCACATGTGAGCATCCAGGTGTGCTCTGCCAGGCTGAGCCCTAAGACAAGTCCTTACGGGCATGGAATTGTTGACAGGCAAGAGAGAAGTTAAGGAAGCCAACAGTCTTCCCTGTTGACCCATGGCCCCTCCCAGGAGCACAGAGAAATGAATGAACTTTGGTACCGCCACTCAATTTGCACTGAAGAAGCTGCTCTATCTGAGCATGGTGACACACACTTGTAACCCCAGAGCTCAAGAGGCAAAGCCAGGAGGATCAAAAGCTCAAGGACAGCGTGGGCTACAAAGTGACAGCATCAGAAGGAGGAGCCATTGTGCTTAGCACTGCTAAACTAAGGGTCTAAAGGTCTGGGTCTGTGAGCCGGGCTCTTCCTGATCTCCTGGATGACCAGGGTACATCACTTTCATCTAGTCCTTCCTTCCCTCATTGCAGGAGGTTGCAATGATATCACAGAAGAAGAACCCTTTGGTAGAGTACACAGAGATATGAATCCTGTGAGAATGCTATTGGTTAATAGACTATCTTTCCCCTCCAGCCCTTAGTCAAGGAGAAAGAAATCCATTAGAAATGAATTCTTCCCCACCACAGGTCTTGAAAAAAATCCCTCTTTATATTAAAGTTCTGATTACATTTAAATTTGAGGTCCTAGGAAACACCAGAGAAAATATAATGGAGATGAAGAGGAGAGAAGATGGTAAGCAAGAGCCTAGGGATGGGACAGAGATGTATTTGCATCAAGTAAGGATGCTTCAACCATGAAATGTCTGATGATAGATGGCAAGTGGGCACTGTCTGCGAGACTCTGCAAGAAATGAAGTGGGCCAAGCTAGATAATAGCTATCAGAAGAGGTGGGTAATGGTCAAAAAAACCTCTAGTCTAACAGCAAAATAAAATAGAAGATTTAAAAAGCATAACAACAAAAAAATATACGAGAACAGGGGAGGGGAGAAGGAAGGGAGAGAAAAGCTGTTCATGGCAGCAGCAAAAGGGGAAGAAGAGACTCTAGGGAAACCCTCTCCTCCCCTCACTTGACAGGAACAGTGATGGAGGAGAAAAGTAACCATCAGTCTCACTCAAGTATGAACCCCAAGAGCTACACGAGCAGTCTGCCTGCAAGATGTGCCGTGGTGAAATGGTGGCAAGAGTGTCACAGGAGTAACAAGCACTTTGTACTGGATTGAAGGATCGTGTCATGAGATGGAACATGCACCTGACCCTGCTGATGAGTCCAGGAACCTGAGGTTTAAATAAGCCAGGGACCCAGGGAGAAAGTTACTACTAGTGTTCAGCTAAATGAATATAAAAATAAAATGATTCCTAATGGCATATTGCTCTATCTACAGATGGTGCCTTGCTCAGCCCTCATCAGAGAAGCTTCTTCCTGCAGTATTAACACAAAGATCCACAATTTGGCAATGTGTTGAGAATGAGGAACTTTGGAGTGTTCAACATTAATAGGATGTCTGTATCACACCCCCTCCCCTAGAGACTCAGGGATATACCCATCAGACGGCCCAGAAAAATTTTAAGAGGCAAGGGTGCCAGATGCTTTCAAATAAACAATGTTTTCCAGACACAGACAGACTGATGCACATAAGGACTGACAGAGACTGTGACAGAGTGCACAAGACTTGTACATGCTCAAGCCAGACAAAATCTGAGCATGGAGAGGGGAAGTGGTCACAAGATTTGCACACACTCAAGCCAGACAAAATCTGAGCACGGAGAGGGGAAGTGGTCACAAGACTCCACCTCTAGCCAAGAAGCCATTCACAATTGGTAGTTGCCAGGAGAGGGGAAAAAATCCATTTTCTTCAATGTAGTATCACTGGATAAACCACTCCAGGGCAGGCCCTGTGCTCAGGAGTAGCTGGATAACACAAAACAAACTCCATGTTTTCATGGGGTTTTTTTTTGTTGTTTTATTTTAAGAGAGAAAGAACACAAAGTTGGTTAAGTAGGGAGGTGGGGGAGGATTTGGAAGGAATTAAGGGAAGGGAAAGAATATGATCAAAATGCATTATATGAAAGTTTCCAAAATAAATACAATATTTAAAATCTTTGTTCAAAAAAAAGAATCCTAATGAGTAAGCAGCTTAATGTCTGTCATGGGACCAAACACTGAAACACCTCTGGACTTCAGGGAAGAAACTTCAGACCAGAACTGGGCAGTATTCGGCGTGATGTTGGAGGCAGAGTCTACAGGGGAACTTGGATACAAGATCCAAGTGGGCAGCCCAATATTAGGAAGAACATCCAGACACAGGGCTAGCACTTGCAACCTGAAAGATGGTCCAGAGGTTCTCATAGCAACTGTGACCCAGCTCATGAAGGACTCTGTACTACAGGATCAGCATCTGTGACCTGATCTTCAAAGACCTGCCCAGGGATATGGAAGGCGTCTTGGAGCCTGAGAAAGAATGCCAAGAGAGTAGAGGCTGTAACCAGCAGCAGCCAATCCTGCATTCAGACTCTACACTCCCACCCAGCTCCCTCCCATTCCCATTCATCCCTCCTTTATTTAATATCCAATGTCAACTTAGCAGGCCAGCTCCATCCCCCCCATCTCCTGTCTTTCTCTCTTTCTCTCTTCCTCCCTCTCTTCTTCCCTCCATCCTTCCTTCTCTGCCTCTCTTCCTCTTTATACCTCTCCCTCACCTTTTTTTCTATTCTTGATCTTTTTATTTTGATAATCTATCACAAATGCCATATGCTAGCTGGCTATTGTGGTCAGTGTCTCAGCTTCCTGGCACCTGGGATTCTTCTAAATCACCTTTACCTTCCCTTTCTCATTCCACCTTTAGTCAAAGATGCCCTACCCACTTTATCCATCTATCCTTGTCTCTTGTTCCCCCTTCTATTTACCTTTCTCCCATCTTTTTCTTAATAACAAGCTATTGATCATGAGTCCTCCTCTCATTTTTTTACTTCCCCCTTGTAGCCATAGAAACAAATATTTTAGTTCACACTGCTCTCAATGCTCCTTTACTCCTCCAAATGACTGGCACCATAAGGGTTATTATTATTTGTCTATTACTATATTTCATAGTGGGCCTATCTTCGACAATGAGTGATTTTTGAGGACAGTATATTCCAATTTCAGGGGAATACCAAGGACTGGGCCCAAGCACCAGTCTAGCAGAGAAATAGGACATTTCAACTCTGCAGCACCCTAATCCCTCTGGAACGTTTCAAGCACTTCCATTGAAAGAACAGGGTGACAAAGTGAGTCCAACCAACAACCAAGTCCCACATGTGCAAGCTACAACACAGAACACACAAAAACAGGATAGTGCAAGGCAGCAACGACTCCTCCAAAAAATTATTAATCCCACAGTAGTGTCCTCAGATAAGAGTGAATTGGATGGAATCCCAAACAAAGAATTCATGGGAATAAGAAAAAATATATATGGGGGTGGGGGGAGCATAAGGAAGAGAAAGTGGTGAGGGACTGCTGGATAAATTCCAAGAGAACAAGATTGAAAAAAGGCGTCAATACTGGTGTGAAAGTGGAGGGAGAAAGAATGTAAGAGCTAGAAGATGGGAAGAACACTGTGAAACACCGTCCTTGGGACAAGACATGACTGTCACATACATGAACTCCCAGCAGCTGTGATTACCTGCACAAGACCAGTATAAGACCAAGCCAGTTAAAGGTTCCCTTGCAGGGGTAAGATCTCCCAAGGCTCCACCACTGGCTGAGGCAATTGATGGCTGCTTTTTCTTTTCTTACTTTCTTTTCCTATTTATTTACTTTTTAACTTATTTTTGAGAGTCACTTTTCTTTGGAGGATGTGGCCACTGGTGAGTGTCCCCTGGTCCAGTGGATGTTCCCATACCCATGCATGTTCTGGGGGCACTAATTGATCTCAGTGGGTCAAAAAAAAAAAAGAACAAAAGTTGGGAGACAAATGTGAAGGGGGTCCTGAGGACAGGTGTAAGGAAGAAGTAAAGAAGGATGTGGTCAATATATATTGTATATTACATATAATTTTCAAAGAATAGATAAAAGTTTTTACAAAAGAAAGTGGAATTCAATAAATGATTGCAATACTATCTAAAAACTGAAATACTGGCAATGAACTTCTCAGCAAGTCAAATAAAAGGCTCCATGGACAGCCTCAACAGCAGAATGGTTCAGAGGACAGAACAGCAGGACCTGAAGACAATGTGGAGGCATCAGCACAGACAGTGACAGACAAATGAACACAAAGGTCATCAAGGTCAGAGCATCCCAGACCTTGGGGACACTAGGAAATGACCAAATCTATGAATCCTAAAAATTAAAGGAAGAGAATCACTTTGTGATAAATGTATAGAAAGTACTTTCAATAAAATTATAGCTGAAAATTTCTAATATCTATGGAAAGAGAGACCACTTTAGGAACAGGAGACACTTAGAACACCAAGGAGACAGGGCAAGAAATAACCTTCCCACACCATATTGTAGTTAAAACCATATTGCCATAGTCCAGTTAACTATGCAGAACAAAGAATGTGTACTGAAAACAGCAAGAAACACTGGGTCACACACAAAGGCCGGCTTATCAGAATAAAAGCAGATTTCTCAACAAAAACTTTAAAGACCTGAAAGGCTTGGTACAACATTCTTCAAACTCTGAAAGACAATGGCTGACAGCCCAGACCACCATACCCAGCAAAACTGCGTGTCATAAAATTTCCTACAATAAAAACAGCCTAAGAGAGTTTATAACCAATGTGAGCAAGATGGTTCAATGAGTAAAAACACTTGGGGCCAAGCGTCACCACTTGCAAGTGATCCGCAAGCCCCCATGGTAGGAGGGGAGAACAGACTCCTGCAAGTTGTCCTCTGCTGCCACAGGCACGCTAAGACACGGTGCTCCACGGTGTCCTGTGTGCAAAGCTATGCGTTCTCTAGGTTAGTCGCATTAGGTGCACTTTGGTCTTATGCCTGGTTTATCAGGGTGTAACTGCATTGTAGGTCAAGAAGGGCTATGTATGACTGCTGTAATGAATATGCAATAGACTTGAGGATGCACATGGCAAAAAAAAAAAAGCCAAAGGAATAGAGAACATAGACACAGCAAAAGCAGTGCAGGGGTGGGGGGACATGGGTGACAGCAGTACACTTTTACATTTAAGAAAGAACAGTCTCAGATTACCAACTTAATTTCATACCTCAAGGAACTAGAAAAATAAGGAGGTCAGCCTGGGGTACAAAGTTAGAGTTATCCTGGGCTACAGAATGGGACCCTATCTCAAATCAAAACAAAACACCAATATGATAAAATTAAACCTAACACTAACAAAATGAAAAATAGTAACAAACATTAAAGCAGAAACAAAATAGAGGATTTTATTTAATTTTCACTTTTATTTTATGTTACGTGTGTGGGCGTTTTCTCCACATGTATGTCAGTGAACCACATGTGTGGTTGGTGCCCACAGAGACCAGAAGAGGACACTGGATCCCCAGGAACTGAAGTTGCAGATGGTTGTGAGCAACCATGTGAGTGCTGGGAACTGAACCTGGATCATCTGCAGCCCGCGCTCTTAACCATGGAGCCCCTAAACGGAGGATTTTTAAAGAAAACTGTCAACTAAACTAGGAGTCAAACTTCAAAATTGTTTTTTTTTAACTTGACAAAATTTTACTGGATTGGCTAAAGAAAGAAAAAAAAAAGATGCCATAATAAAAAAAAAGAAGACTCACTGACAATAATCTTACAGAAATAAAGTGAACTGTAAGAAAATGTAATGAACAATTGTATGCCAGCCATTTGGATAACTCAGATGAAATTTCTGGAAATGCACAACCTACCAAGACTGAATTATAAAGAAAGAGAAAATCTGAATCAGTGAGTTAGTTCAATGGGTTAAGGCACTTGCCGCCAAGCATGATAACCGGAGTCCAATATCCAGTTACCACATGGTAGAAAGAGAGAACCAACTCCTGCACGTTGTTCTCTGACCTCTATACATGCACTGTGGCATTCATGCGTACACACATGAGTGTACACACGCACACACACACACACACACACACACATACACACACACACACACACACACACACATTAATTGATTAATTACAATAGTTTAAAGAGATAGACAATCTGAAGAGAGCTAGTTGCCAGTAAATAGATTGAACCAGTAATTTAAAATCTCCAAACAAAAAAAGGTGAGGACTGATGGTCCTGATGAATTCCACCAGAAATGAAGTAAGCAAGTCCTTCTCAAACTAGCTCTAAAAACAAGGAGGAGGAAGCCCTGTTTAGTCTGACCTGTGGAACCAGCCCTACCTCAATACCTCAGCCACGCAAAGGCACCACAAGAAAACAAAATGCATACCAATATCCCTTCTGAATATCAGTATAAAAAAAATCTCAACAAAATGCTAGTAAATGAGATGAATAATATATTAAAATGATTATGCAAAGGGAATATGATGTAATTGTAATCTCAAAAAAAAATTTTAAAGGATTATGTAGCATAACCAAGTGGAGTTTGTTAGTAGAATGCAAGAATATACAAAATATACAAAACTATAAATATACAAAAACTAGTCGATGTGACCACACTAATAAAATGAAGGGGAGACACATGATTAATTCAACTGAAGAAGAAAGGGCATCCAACAAAATTCAATGCCTTTTCACGATAAAAAAAAAATGTTTTTAAAGGAACTCTATGGATCTATTTTACAAACTTATATAGGGCTACCATTAGCATATATTTAACTTAGTAAACACCTAAAGATTTCTTAACACAAATCTAACAAGACAGAATTTTTACAAACTCACATATCTTATTTTCATCTTTTTCTACTTCTTACTCTTAATTATTATCACTATCTCTATTAGAAAGATTCTCTTAACTAGACAGAAAGTACGTACATCATTTCTAAAGTTTAGAGCTTATAGTCAACACCCACAACAGCCCTTCCACAGCTCCTTCAGAGAAACCCCTCTCCCACTGATTCCACTCACACCCTGCACGGTCCCTTCCCCCCAGATGCAGAGCCCCAGACATCCCAGGCTGCTCTGCTCCTCTGCTAGCTGCCTTTGGAGGTAGGGGCTTTCTTTCTCCCCAAATCTGCCTCAAACTCTTAGCGGCTTTCACAGGTCATGCATTTTCTGGGGAGGAATTCGTCCCTTCTATTTCTTCAGATGTTGGTGTGGGTTTATCTATTGCCTGAGTAATAGATAATAGATCCATAGAGTTCCTTTAAAAATATAAGCTTGCAAGAAGAATCTAAGGTAGTCCTAAAACATACAGTAATAAGCTTGTAAGAGATAAAGATACTAGTTGTAAATGTAAGTTTAAATAAGAATTAAGAAGATGGAATGAATATAAGAAGCATATAAGAAGTAATAAGAAATATATCTGCTAAAGTAGTTCCCCACAGCTGAGATCTGTGGAAAATCAATGCAATACAGAAAAACCTGAGCTAACGTCAAAAATAGTGCGGTTTATAATACTACTGTACTTAGAAAGGTCTCTGTCTGTGAGAACAAAAGTTGCAGAAATGCTTGTTTGAACTAAAATTATTAACTGCAAAAAGTTTTGGTTGTAAATCGTCTCTTCATATTTGGAAGTGAAAGCCTGATACCAGAATTTACTTTTTTTTTGAACTTCTTGAACTTAATGAGAAAACTACAAAAAGATTTTGGTTATGGATTTATCATATTTGGAAGGCTAGTATCAGAATTTATCATTTGAATTTTGAGACTTAAGAAATGAAATGCACAATAGAGATTTCATTGCAATGGGACAATTTCGAGTTTATAGTAATGACCTAGGAACTGTATGCTGGAACTGGGTTAAAAATGGAACTGTTTAAATGAAGAAATTTATTGTTTCTACCTTGACTCAAGATGCAGTTTTGTGTATGCATATATGCTGGTGATTCATGTATTGTTCTATTTATTGTTTCTACCTTGACTCAAGATGCAGTTTTGTGTTTGCATATATGCTGGTGACTCATGTATTTTTCTATGTTAAAAATGCAATTGTTTTGTGGAAAAAATAAATAAATAAACTTAAAAAAATGTTTTTTAACTCAGAAAATTTCAAATAGAGGGAAATGAGAGCCACGATCCACATAAATGTCGGTAAGCTTGGAACCCACCTGAAATCCTAGTGCTCAGCAGACGGAGATGGAATCCACTGGACAAGCTGGCTAGCTTAGAATAGTGGGAATTAACGAGCTCTGAGTTCAGAGAGAGACCTTGCCTCAGCAAACAAAGTAGAGAATGATCACCCTGACATCAAATTGAGACTTCCACATGCATTTACATGCACACACATACAAGTGCAAAATTAATCTTTAAAAGGGAGAAAACTGGATACACACTATGTCCTGGCTAGTGTTATGTCAACTTGACACAAGCTAGAGTTATCTGAAAGGGGGGAACCTCAATTGAGAAAATGGCTCCTTAAGCTCTGGCTGTAGGGCATTTCCTTAATTAATGATTGATAGGGTAGGGCCCAGCCCATTGTGGGTGGTGCCATTCCCGACTGATTGCCCTGGGTTCTATAAGAAAGCAGGCTGAGCAATCCATGTGTAGCAAGTTAGTAAGCAGCGCTCCTCCATGACCTCTGCATCAGCTCTTGCCTCCAGAATCCTGCTCTATTTGAGTTCCTGTCCTGACTTCCTTCAATCATGGACTATGATGCAGACGTGTAAGCCAAATAAACCCTTTCCTCCCCAGCTTGCTTTTGGTCATGGTGTTTCACGGCAGCAGTGTAACCCTAACTAAGACACACCACAACAGGAAAGAGAGGATGCAGGATGGCAATGGAAGGGAAGGGGGTGTCCAGGCTCCGACTCAGCTCCACTGGGGAAGAAAGAAGCTCTGCAGAGGGTGAGTGTGGCTCCCCAGTGAAGCAAAAAGACAAGAGACCACACATGGTGATGTCACCACACAGAACTGTCTCCATGAAAATAGCTGCGCTGGCAAGTTCTATTTTACATATCTTCGGCCAGAATTGGAAAAAAAAAAAAAAAAAAAAAGGAATAGCCCTGAGCATGTTTGCATCCACTTTCGCATTTTAAAGAAAAATAAAATCATCATGACAAAAAAGAAATAACTAAAAATAGGAAGAAGAAAAGATAACCTACAAAGATTCAAAAGAATTCAGCTTTTATTTTTTTGGGGGAGGGGCTCTCTTTTTAATTTTTTTATTAAGAAAATTTTTTCATTCATTTTACACACCAATCAAAGATTCTCCCTCTTCCCTCCTCCCACCCCTCCAGCCAAGAAAAGCTACTCCGCCGATGAAGGGTGTACAAAGACATGTTGGTTTTAACTATTTTTAATGTATTGAAAAATGGCACAGAGGACCCGGGGTAGATGTATGCTCTGTCCTGGGTCAGCAGACTGTGAGGTGAATCACAGAAGCACTGATGGCCTGTGGATGACCTACCACACACTCTCCTGAGGATGCTTTCCCAAAGAAGGCTCTACCGGGGGATTCAGGGCCGGTGTGCTATAGCCAGGTGTCATGGGAACAGCACAGAAGAAACACACTGAGCATGGATGTCAGACTGACTTGAAGGATGACTCTTGAAGTATGTTTACTCTCTCCTGGTCTAGGCACACACACACCCTGCACCCCTTCCCTTCTGCTTCTCAGAGGAGAAGCCTCTGGAAAGAGACCAGCAGAGAAGTGGGATGCCTGGAACTCACCAGGCTTCAGAAACCAGAGCAGGGAAGGCAAGTCACTCAACACTTTCCACAGCATGGTGGGAAAGGCTTCCTCACAAAAGTAACATCTGGAATAAAGACACGAAAGGCATCGAAAACAAATCCCGTGGCTACCTAGAGTGAGGACATTCGTGGGACAGAAGAGACAGCAAGGACAGAGCCAGATAGGAGAGCTGGGAGCATGTCTGAGGAGGAGCGTGGGTGATTGGAGACTGGCTGGAGTGAGAGAAGAGATAGTAGGAGGCTGAGCAGGATCACACGGGGTCAAACAATGGGTAGCAGTTGAGAGCTCTGAGCAGAGGGTGGATGAGATCTGACTCATGTCCCCAGTATTGCTCGACCTACTTTGTTGAGACTAGACCAGGCTACGTCCAAGTAAATGGAGAAGCAGTGAGAAGTGCCTTGCTGGAAATCACCTAAGATGCCAGGCACATTTGGGGAAAGCCACAGGAAGGCAGACCCGAGCAGAGCAAGTCTCCTCCCTTCTAGCCCAGGGAGAACTCTCCAGAATCCCAGAATCTCCCAGTGTGGTCCTTAGTAACTGGAGACAGTTGCCCTTGGTACCTCCCCTTCAGAGAGCACACAGCAACCACATCTTGAGAAAACAACTGCCTCTATCTATAACGGTTCTTAACAAATAAATTTGAATTCACTAGGGACAAAATTCAAGTGGGGAACAGGTGTTGACATCTATCATCACTTAACACAGAAAGAAAAGTTTGTGTTGGTGAGTACACACACACACACACCAGTGTACAGGCCCAAACTAGGTCACCATGCCACCTTCTATGAGCTTAGGCAAGCCTTCAGTCCCTAGGAGGGAAACACAAGGTTTATTATAAACCAAGCCTTTGCCATTGTGTTCATTCTTGATTCTGCCTCCTGCTTGCTGCTGACATTGGTCACATTGTCTCATGCTTTGATCCTAACAATGCCTTGATCCCAATAATGCCCTTGAGGTGAGGTGTTCGTAAATGGTAGAGATTTCTTCAGGATGCTAGGAAGAACATGAGCATGGGATGGGTATCTGCTGAGGGCCATCATGCTGGGCCGGCTTAGGCAGGAGGCTGGAAAAGTAAGAGAAGCAAGAGAGGGTTAGCTCCATCAGTGCTTGCCATGACCCATGACAACATTCACACATCCCTAAAGGCCTGTCACTAGGCCCCACCCTAGCACTGTGTGATTGGTGATTAAGCCTCCAGAACATGAACTTCAGGTGGCCCATCAACCCTCAGCACCCAGTCTCCCTATTAATCTGTTTCCTCATCTATGAGGTACACATTAAAAACACCAGCTTCCTAAGGCAGCTCTGGCCCTTTAGTGAGATATGAGTGAAGGCTCTGGAAGCAATGCCTGATGGGTAACAGCTGCCCTTGGCCAAGGTCAGAGCCCCTTTCTTGGGTCTTTCATGTGAACCTCCACCTCCAAGTCACATAAGAGCTCTGAGAAGCTTGAGATCTCATGGCCAACACCTATACCTTCTTCCATACTTCTTGGTGCTCAAATCCAAGTACTGAGTGGGGAGTTCTAGGCCCCACCTGTCAGCTACCCCTTCGCAGTAAACATAACTGATGGTGTTGCCTCCAGACAACTCAGGGATCACTTCCCAAATTTCGCCCCATACCCAGGCCGGCTGATTTCCAGGCATTGTGTGATGAAGGATGGCTACATCCTCAAAAACAGTCAAAATGTAGACTCTAGTGTCCCAGATAAACTCTGCCCATTCTCAACACCACTTTCTCTTGCCTAGCCTGGTTCCTAGCCTCTAAGAGTACAAAAACTCATGGCTCATGAGGATAGCTTCTTGTTTTTCTCCATAGCAGATACCACCAGATACCTATCTAATACCCTACGCATCTCCTCCCCTACTAATAAAAAGCCCGATTTTCAAGAGAGTTGTATCACACCCAACTAAAAAATAATTACATGTTCTCTTCTCACTTGAGGTCTGATGTGAGCACACCCAAGAATCCAGCCTTAAGATGAAAACTCAAGTTTGCTAGAGATGACAATGTTACTTTCCTTATCCAGCCAGAGCTCTCACCATCTTTGTTGATGTTTTATTTTATTTGAGTCCCATCTGAAACTTGGATGAGAAACAGAAGGAGGGGCAGCTGTATTGAGACAGGGAGAATGCTAGAAAAATAAAAATAAGAAGTAAAGCCCGTGACAGCTCCTGACCCAAGAGTATTCCTCTTACTTGTTTTGTCATTCATTCAACAAACACGCTCCATGTGCCCACAGCTGGACTCAGGACTGAAGAGTCAATGGGAAGCAAGAGCGATCCAGTTTTAGCTCCCTAACAAGCTCTCAGGCTATAAAATAAGGCAGATACCCACCCTTACACAAATGGCGGCTTAATTCAACCAAGACTCGCCCTGGGAAAGCACGGTGCAGGCTGCATCCCAGACGGTGAAACTCCGTCTGGAAGCTGAACTTCAGCTGAAGCTAGAACTGGGAGCAAAGTAAGCCTTGGCCAGGCAGAAAGGGCAAGTCAGGGGAGGCAGTGTGTGCAAAGGCCCTGGGGCTGGGCAGCAGCCAACAATCCTAGGTCCCCTGAGCTAACGGGAGAGGCCCAGGCTGGGAGGTACTTAAGGCAGTATCTTCCATATGTGAAATTTTAAAATTCTACATTTCATTTATTACAAATGGGAAGAAAAAAATCTCTATAAGGCAGCTGAGACTGAACTTTTTTCTTGCCCCTTCTTCCCTATTCTCATATGATTCTGACTTCAAACAATCATTTCCTACACTGCCTCAGGCACCTAACCTGAAGCGTCCCCGAAACTCAGCCAATTACAGCAGTCACTTATTAATTCTCCACTGACAGCTTTCCCTAAGAAATGGGCCTGAGTGCCTGAGAGACCCAGTGTGAAGTGGCGTTGTTGCAGCACATCCCCCAGGCCCTGCCAGAGTGGAGCACTGCAGAGCAGGGTCCATGGATGAGCTCCTCGCTGCCCCCATGCGGTCCAACTGCAGCTGCCTTTCTCCTTAAAGGGTGGGGGCAGAAGAACCCTGCCAGTCACTCTCTGGAGCGGCTGTCACAGTGGGCTCCATCCCGCTCTCTGTTGATGCTGTTTGAATACTGTCAACAGTGCCAGCCGATCCCCCGCCCTGCCTGGCTGCCTCTGCGACCTCTATTATTTATGACAGAGTGTGAAATTGATTGCGGTTGAAAGATCCACACTGGAGTCAAATGAACTCTTCAATTATTGCCACCCGAATAAACCTCCCTTTCCAGAGGCTCCCCAGGGAGTGGGCATCTCACCCTAGGTTCAAGGTAATAGATATTTCTAGATGGAAAGTGCAGGTGGCTCCATTGTAATGATTGTCAAGTTATAAGATTCTCCAGGTTAAGTGACACTCCCCCCCCCAACCTTTAACAATTCTGAAGGAAGTGTGTGCCAGCCTCCTTTCCCATTGTGCCCACACAGCCATCCCCCGGCTGCCTCATACATGACAGATATTTCCATTCTGCAGGCTCTGGTCATTTCCAATCCTTTTTCACAGGAAATATGCAGTAAGTGTTAATGGGGTTACAGAAAGATTAATAGAGCTCTCAGGGTATCCAGGCCTGGCTGGTATTTCTCTAGAAAGCCCTATCCACTCAAGAAAATTTAATGGTGAGACTTAACCCATTAAGACAACAAGCGGACAGCTCCCACCTATCTCGGGCTTCCTGGCTTTTCCATCTGGTGACATCAAGGTTCCAGTAGGAAGAGCGAGGCAGAGTGCAGCTGCTGAAGGCTGGCTGCATGCTGTGTGTGTGTTTGGGGAGGGTGGGCTGTGTGGAGACACATTCACAAACACTGCATGTCAGCCTGGGCATGGTGCCAAAACACTTAGAAGGCTGAAGCAGGGGGATGGTGAGTTTGACACCAGCCTAGACTACATAATGAGACTATTGTCTGGAAGGAAGAGGAGGAAAGAGGAGGAAAGAAAAAGAGGAGAAGGGAGAGGAGGAGGGGGAATGGGAGAAGGGAAGGGAGAAGAAGGAGGGGGAGGGGAAGGAGGGGGAGGGGAAGGAGGTGGAGGGAAAGGAGAGGGAGGGGAAGGAGGGACGAAGAAATAAGGAAACTGCCGTTGGTGGCACACACCTTTAATCCCAGCACTCGGGAGGCAGAGGCAGGCGGATCTCTGTGAGTTCGAGGCCAGCCTGGGCTACCAAGTGAGTTCCAGGAAAAGGCACAAAGCTACACAGAAAAACCCTGTCTCGAAAAAAAAAAAAAAAAAAAAAAAGAACAGAAAAGAAAAGAAGGAAATTTCAGGCCACATTTGACCCACAGCTTCATTCTGCTTAGTACCCAGTGGTTTGGGGAATAAACTTTACCTGGTTTTCCTTGAAATACTTGAAAAACATACAGGATTATACCTGCATTTCTGGTTCAGTGAGATGCTCAGAGGTACTGCCCCCTTTAGGTGGCAAAAGTTAAGTGCACTCTTAGACACATTCCTGGCTGCTAGCCCAGCTGGTTCCTCTCACTGTCCCTTCCTGGGAACATTTCAATGTGTTTGCCCTAACACTTCCAGGTCACTTCTACGGGACCTGACTAGGAGTCAGGTGATCTGGGAATGAAGGCCTGAGCCTGCATGTTGATCCTCATCCATAAGTTCAGAGGGGTAGTTCCCCATACCCGTGTCCAGAAGTCTCAGCACCTGCTTGCTGAGTCCCAGCACTGTGTGTGGTGCCTGGTACCCATGCAGGAGATGGAAAGCTGCTGGCTGTCTCCTGCAGTTCTTAGTGTCTCCTGCCCGGAGGGTTCACTCACATCTCCTGTTTGTCATTGGTAGTGTCAATGGCCACATTCCAGGGCAGGTAATGCTGATGCAGACCATCTGACCTGCCATCATCAGTTTCTGGAGCAACAGCTTGAAGAGATCAGGTCAGTTCAAACCCACCAAGAAGTCATACACCACACACCACAGAGACACACATACATCTCACACACACCACACACACACACACACATACACACACATCATACACACATATGACACACACACACTCAATACACACCACAGAGACACACATACATCACACACACACACACACATCATACACACATATGCCACACACACACATCATACACACATATGCCACACACACACACACTCAATACACGCCACAGAGACATATGTCACACACACACACACATACTACATGCACACACCACACACATATATACTCAACACACACATACGTATACCACACATACCGCAGACATAGGCGTACAACACTCACACAATGTACTGCAAGTATACACCACACTCACACTCTGATCTCTACCCACCTCTATAATAGGCAAGCCTGACTGACGGGACACACATCTTGAGCTTCCTCACAGTCTGAATTCCGAACACCCTTCACAGCCTTCTGAGGAAACGCTGGAACCAACACTTGCAACTGTGTGCCCCGAGTACACAGGGGAAGGAGACTCCAGGTGTGCACAGCTGGGGAAGCTGGCAGAGACCTCAGGTCAGTCCTCAGGGCAGCTGTCTTCCTTTTAGAAAGCTAGAACAGGGGCTTGGAGGTGTCAGCAGTGAAGAGCACCAGGTCTTCAGGAGGGGACTCAGGTTTTATCCTCAGCACCCACACGCAGGCTCAGGAGATCCAGTGCCCTTCACTGACTTCCATGGATGCCCAGCATACACATGGTGGGCACACACACATGCAGCTAAATGCTCATACACAAATAAATCCCAAAAGGAAGCAAGCTGGACCACCAGAGTCCAAAGTGTATATGCTATATGCTACATGGGGTTGAATTTAACTCTCACTTACAGCATTTGCTGTGTGGCCTCAGGCAAGTGGCTTACCCTCTCAGACCATGATTTCCTCCCTGAGGGTTTCTTGAGAGCCCTATAGAAGCTTTGCTGGGGCCGTGTGATTCCCATCTTTGGGAAGCACATGTGGTGTGATCTGACACACCCAAAAGACTCTGAGATGGAGTGTGGAGTTCGACCACATCTCCTTCCCTCTCTGCCGATGGACAATAGCCAGACACTGATAGGGCCATCAATCAGCTCAGATACCTGAGTGAGGGTGTCACATCAGACCCATCCCTACCTGGACCCAGGATGGAGACATCGTGGGAGAAAGCAGTGAACCCTTGTCACTTATAAGGAAGTGTATATTGATTCGATCTAACAGATATGAGGTGACTTGAGAAACAGGAGATGGCCCAGCCCAAAATACAACCACCATCTAGGTAGAAATCCCCCACATGAATAACAACATCCCAGTGACTTCCAAGGAGCTGACTCAGCAACCAAGCATCACCTTGCATACACACAATCACTCGGGCCACCCATGCACCTTAGGGAACCAGCTGGGGGAGAGGGCAACAGTATTAAATGAATGTCTCAGGAGCTGAACTGGCTCCTGAAAGGCCCATGGAAAGGATGTGTGGCCCATCTGGAAAATTCATTGTTCTGTAGCCGACCTATATGGCCCTATTTATCCTCCAGTCAGGAGTCGCCCTGTGGGCAGCTGTGTAAACTCCAAGGGAAATGGGATATCGATTTGCAATCTCTTAGACACACACACACACACACACACACACACACAGGGAACCACTTTCAAAACAGTGGCTTCCGACATCTTTGCCACCGATTCCTTCTTACTCGTCTTTTCCTTTGGCTTTATGTTTGGGAAATGACTCTGTCGCTGGTACATATTAAGTAATAGTTGCTTCCTTGCAGCAAGGCAAGGCTCCCTTTCTTTCAATGTCATTCCACATTTCTAAGACCCAGCCAGTAGTCACCAGGTGATCCACAAACTCAACTACACTGTATTGGTGTTCCCAAAGACTGGCCGGCTGGGTCCCACAGAGCCTGCACTTAGCAAAACCATGGTGGTCTCCGACATGGGCAGTCTGAGGTTCAGCTGAAGAAATGCTGCTTTTCTCCTCCATCAGAGAGTCAGTGTGCACTCCTAACTCCAGTGACACCACTGGCTCATCTCGTTCCATCGCCTGGATACCTCAAGTCCCCATCAAATGTCTATCGAGAGTTTCCAGCTCTTAACTGGCCTTCCTCTGGTTCTCTGCCTCCAGCCCTTCATCTGCTCTAATCCTAGCCCCCAAAACCATCATGCTACCCCATCTGAAAAGCCTCCTTGGGAACACTCTGCCTGAAGCAAGTCTTTATTGAGTACCCGTTAAATGGTAGTGAACCATTATGTTGAACACTTTATAGCAGATCTGCTATTTAGTCCCCACAAAATCCTAATGCTACAAGGTCTATTTTGAGCTCTAACTTATAGAAGAGGAAATGAAGACACAGGAGCTCAAAGAATAGGTTTCCTTAGGCAGAGGAGGCCATGAGCTCCCAACCCCTCCCCTTCCATCTTGGCTCTATTTCCCACTGAAAGGCGTCATTACAGTGTGTGCATTCTCAGCTTGTACATAAAGCCTTTGGATTTAGCTCCTGCAGTCAGTCACCTTGCCCTGCCCAGCGGCAGAAGGTACGCACCAGAAGAGGCTCAGGGGCATGAACACAGAGGAGGTTCATGCAAGCTCTGGAAGATGTCTGGAGATGTCTAGACGGGAGCCACAGAATGTTGGGTCTGAAAGAAGGGAACTTGGCCCCTTAGTTTCTTTCCCAGTTGACATGATAAAATGCTCTGACAAACACAACTTACAGGAGAAAAAGCTTGTTTGAGTTCAGTTTAAAATTATAGTCCATCACAGCAGGGAAAGTCAAAGGCACAGAAGGTTGGAGCAGCTGGTCACATCACATCCACAGCCAGGAAGCAGAGAACAATGAATGCTGGTATACAGTCCACTTTCTCCATCTACGCAGGAGCCCAGCCCAAGGAATGCTAATGCCCACAGGGCCTGGGTCTTCCCACCTCGATTAACCTAATCACTGTACCCCTCCCAGACACACCCAGAGGCCCAGCTCCCAGCTGACCCTAAATCTCCACAAGGTGATGACTGGGATTAGCCATCACACTGAGATTCCAGGTAGCCATGTCTCGGTGACCCCACTGACTCCTCCCCCAATCCTGCCTGGAAAGTGAAGGCTAGAGCCGGCTTGACTCTAGAGCCGGTGACCTCATCTGATATCCTGCTCCTCTCCCGTCCTTGATGCTCTCTCGTCTCTCACTGGCTATATTTGCCATGCCCCCTCCCTTTCCTTTTATCAAGAATAGGAATTGAAGTTCAAACCCACTATTCCCACAAAACCTTCCCTAATTCCTTGCCTGCTGCCTCCCTCTTATGGCCATTATTACATAAAAGTCACACCACAGAAGCCAGTTGGTGACTTGAATTCCCTTTCTATCCATAGAACCCAGTACAGGTTCTGGAACATTCAGTGCTGAAGAAGTGTCTCTTACAGAAGAAGTGACAGACAGACACTACATCACCTAGCTATTTACAAACTCCAGATATTTTTCAGAAGAAGAAAAAAATTCTGTGTTGCACAGGATATTTGAAACATCTAGATCCTAAGCAGACAAAAATGTGCATTACTAGTATATAACTGAAAATAACCAAAATGACCACCAAAACATTTAATCAAGTTAAGGACATGGGATATAGTGGAATACTACACAGATGTTAAAAAGGAGTATAGTTTATTTCTTCTGACATTAAGTGCCAAAAGCGTATTAAAGATAAAGAATGGTCACATAAGCTAAAAACCAAACACAAATGCACTCATAGGCAATACTCACCATTACTTGTACCACAATATTAAGGCCCGTGTGTCCAGCCTTTAGGATTGGGAGATGTTATCAGTGATGTCAATGTTGATGAATTTCTGAATTCTTTTGCATTGTGACTATGCTTATTTTGCATGCATGTTTTTAGAAGATGGTTATGGTTTCGAAGTGGTGTGAACCTGCAAAACTCTTAGGGAGCAAGCTTTGTTGGAGGATGTGGTCAGGCTCTAGGGCAGGTGCCCACCAAGTGGGTCAGCTCCAAGGTATATTCCCAAGCCCTGCTTGTGAGGTCTGCTCTCTTCTTGCGAATAGCCTCTAGGGAAAAAAAAAAAGTCAGATTCTGCTCCCACTTCTAGTCTCTTCTTACAAGATGAAGTCTTCCCGGCTGGGTAACTCAGCAGCCACAGCGTTTGCTATGACAGCCATGAGAACCTGAGTTCCAACAACATTCACATAAATAGCTTTGTGTAACCTGCAACCCCAGCACCTAGAGGGCAGAGGCAGGCTGGCCAGCCAATAGCCAGTAACTAATAGATGAGCACCAGGTCCAGTAAGAGATCCTTTCTCAAAAGATGTGGTGGAGAGCAATAGACCCAACATTAACCTCTGGCCTCCACACATGTAAACATGGGCATGCATACCAGCACATACACACACACACACACACACACACACACACACACACACGCACACGCACACACACCTCACACACCGGCACATGCACAAAGAGAGAGAGAGAGACCAGAGGATTAGGTCTCCCAAAATACAACCCAGTCTCAGAATCAACACTGGCCTTAGGAACTCCGGCAAGAGATGGGCTTTGGGACATTAGAAGAGGAGGTTAAAGATTCTGCTTCCCTAATGGATTTAGGATAAAGTCGAGATTTATTAAGTACCTCACTTGTGGCTCTGTCCTTTAAATACAGCACTGGCTTCCTCCACCAACACTGAAGATATGCACTTCCCCATTCCAAAGAGGAGACTGAGGCTTGAAGGTTAGGCAGTTTCCCAGAAGGCCCTTAGTATAAAAGTGAGGAGATACTGAGCCTCTTGACTGAGGAATCTCAGTGCACACTGGAGAAACATGGGCAGCAGGTTCCCACTCATGCTGAACTCGTGTTCTCTCTAATCCTAAAGTTGGCCTTTATTCCATAGTGCTGCTGGGTAAAGGTCCCATGGTGGCAGGAAGACATAAAGCCTTAGGATATTGGCCTCTCCACCCTGGGAGAGCATGAATGTCTGAAATCATCCCAAGAAGAATGGCACAGTGTCAGGATTTTTGTGTGTGCACACCTGTACATATATGTATCTGTACATGCCTGACACAGGTCAGAAAACATAGCTCTCCAAGGCAAAGGGTCTGGGAAATTTGAGAATACATTCTGGTAAATGTAAAGGGTAATCTCATTGTCTGTCAGGTTTCTCACACAGTGGACTTCAAGGCAATAAAAAGAAGATTAGTGGGGTGCTACCCTGGTGCTGTACAAGGTAGCACCCCCCACCCAGACTCACCCTTGTCCTTAACCTCCAGCTACGACTCCTGACTGTGGTACAGGTGTGGTCCTCCTGACCTACACAGTACTCTGATGGGTAGTGACCAGCGCCCAAGGGAGCTACCTACATTAACCATTGCCTGTGCTGTCACACACTGTCCCTGGCAATCTGTCTAGAGCAGGCAGAATGTGGTCCTCAGGCCTGGTAAGTGGTGACCTACAGATAGTTCTAGTCTCCTACAAAGTAGCACTGAAATAAAGGAAAAGGAAGTCATGGCATTTGCAGACAAATAAATGCAACTGGATGTCATCATATTAAGTGAAATAAGCCAGGCAGAGAAAGACAGGTTTCAAGGAGTGCACATGCTTGCGCAGCCATTATGGATGTCAGTGTTGATGTGCCTCCGAAAACGGAAAGCAGAGTTTTCATTTGACCCCACCACACCACTCATGGGTGGGCCCTGGAAGAATTCTAAGCCAGTATATCACAGACACTCTTGCACATCCGTGTTTGTTGCAGTATGTTCACAGAAGCAGCCCAGGTGTCTGTCAATGGAATGGGTGAAGAACTGTATTCTTCTCTAGAGAATGGTGGAACAGGGGCATCTCAGGGAAGTGGACGAACGTGAAATCATTGTTAAGAGCTTTCCCTTACAATGGAATCTAGATCTAAATTTATGTGTGTTCATATATGTGGGAGAGTCATGAGACTAGAGTGGGGATCGTGAAAGGGGAGGAAGAGCTTCTGAGGGATGTGGAAGGCAGAGAGGGTAACAAAACACACGTGCTAAGAAGAAAGCATGGATAACTGGTAAAAAGGGAAACCAGCTGGGGGCGGGGCTGTAACTCCAGAGCCGGGGAAGTAGAGACAGGGGGGATCTCTGGAGCTCATTGGCCAGCCAGCCTAGTGAGCTGGAATGCTTCAGGGTTAGTGAGAGACCACATCTCAAAAAATAAAGTAAAGAGAAATAAAGGAAGACAGCCCATGTCAGCCTGTGGCTTCTACACACATGCGTACATATACGCCATGGACACATATACATCAAAAATACTAAAGAAAGGCAAAGACGTCATGGTTTCTCTCATACACAAAATCTATTGAAAAAATTTAAATGTAGAAGTGGAGAGGGGATATATAGGAAGAGTGTAGGGAAGGAGGCATTGCTCTGCCTTCCATATTCTCCCATTTCTTAGTCACCCTCCAGGACACACTTTGCGTTACTCTGTTCCTCATGAAGTCAGAAGCCCAAAGGGACACATGAACTGTATGTGAGTGTTTAAGTCAAATTTTAAATCTACAACTTACAGTAAGACACTCATTTTACATCTCAACCTCATAGGTGCCTACCCAGCAGGACCTACCCAGCATGCACTACGACAGCCATCATTTCACAAGCTAATCTTTACTACTCACAGTGAGTGCTGATAGTTCCTGTTATCTGACCCCAAATCATAGACTTGATTTCCTGACGCACTGTGTGCATGTTCACTAAGGAACATTCTGTTGATGGTAAGGAATAACTCTCTGGCTGTGGGTGCAGTGTGAGTGGCTTTTCTGAACTCTGATTTCATCATCCGAGGGTGAAAATGTTCATTCATGTGGTAGGTGAGGCAGTGAGAATTGAAGACATGTCCCTGCAAGATGCAGTGCATGAGATCAGTGAATGGCTGGGGCATCATTCCTGGTTTTTCTTCCAGCTTCAACCTCCAAGATGTGGGGAGCAGGGCAGGATGGCGCAGTGCATTCTCGACAAAGGAGAATGGAGCGAGCGTACGCTCCTTTGTGTACACTAGCATCATCGCTATCGGCAGATACTTTCCTTGCTGCTCATCAAGATCCTTCCGTCTTCTTTTATGTATGACTTGTCCTCTCACCCACCTCCGGTCTATGTGCCATGAACGTCTGAACCCTAGTCGGGTTTGTTCTTATTGGTCTTGGTGCAACAGAGGCCCTCAGGACACAATTTAGAATGAGTTGTACAAGGATCAGGCCCAATCCTCACTCAGATGTCCCAACAATCCAAGTACTTCCCTTGCAGAGAGCAACTTGTACTCTTTCAAAGGCTTGCAATGGTTTCATAGAGACCAGGAGAGAAATCCTTTTCCCCGCCTCCCAGATGAGAAGACAGTTTTCATTTCACCTGCTCTGCAAACTAGCAGGAGACCCTGCTAGTTACTGATAGCACCCGGAGAAACAAGCACGGCTCCTAAACCTGGGGCTATGCTTCTTTCTGCACAGAGGCATCTGAGTTGGAGCCTAGAGCAGGTAGTGCTGCCTGTGAGAGGCGTACAAATCCTGGAGACAGCTGAACGGCAAATCTAGTAGGAGTGAGTTTGGATTTTCCCAGATTACCTACTTACTTCAGCCACAGTTCTTTCTCACATCTCCGTGATTGGGTGGCCATCTTTCTTTCCTTCCCCAAGCATCCAGACATCTATAACGCTCTGGCCCCAGTCTCTATCAGTGGCTGGTTCCTGCTCCAGAAATCCACATTTGTCCCCAGAGAAGAAAAAAGAAGCAACATTTGAGGTTGAAAAGATCTGAGCCCCTCCTCCCCTTGTGGACAGGCAAGGTTCCACTATCAGAAGAATGAGTTCTGTAGACATGCCAGCCTCCACTCCTGGCTCTTGCTCCTGCCTAGTAAGTGACCCTGGCTCGCTGCTCATCAACTCTGTGTCCACATCTACAAAGAACAAAGAGCATCATTGCTATGGTTTTTATTACTATTATTCTGTAGCAGAGGATTCTGTAATATCAAAACATATCACACTTAAGCCCAGTTCTATGGAAAGGGGCTGATGTGTGACTCTGGAATGAAGGGAGCTCTCAGGAGGATGGGGCAAGGAGATGACAGAATAGAATGAAAGGAATGAAAGCAAGGACAGGTGAGTCCTCTGTCCAGACAGGTGAGTCCCCTGTTCAAACAGATGAGTCCCCTATCCAGACAGGTGAGTCCCCTGTTCAAACAGATGAGTCCCCTATCCAGACAGGTAAGTCCCCTGTCCAGACAGATGAGTCCCCTGTCCAGACAGGTGAGTCTCCTGTTCAGACAGGTGAGTCCCCTGTCCAGACAGGTGAGTCCCCTGTCCAGACAGGTGAGTCTCCTGTTCAGACAGGTGAGTCCTCTTTCCAGACAGGTGAGTCCCCTGTTCAGACAGGTGAGTCCTCTGTTCAGACAGGTGAGTCCTCTTTCCAGACAGGTGAGTCCTCTGTTCAGACAGGTGAGCCCCCTGTTCAGACAGATGCAGCCTTGATTCAGACAAATGTGTTCCTTATTCAGGGATGAGGCCTCAATTCCTCCTGGAGTCAGCTGGTGCTAGCTGGAGCCCTCACTCACAGCAGCTACAGGTGGGTAAGCATCCAGCAAAGACTTTCCTGTCACATGCTACAGAACAGAATCTGGCAAATGTCCATGAGGCTTTGACTATTCTTATTTAATCTGTCTTCCTCCCTATCCTCAGGCTGAGCAAAAACTATCACACATCTCAGGCATCTGCTTTTGGCCCCAAGACCTGAAGCAGTTATGACCTGAACTGCGGCAGAAACATAATGACGGGAAGAAATTTTCCCCCTGTGATGTGGAAACGAAATGCCCCAAATCGCCCAACATCAGAACCCTCAGGAAACCCTAGCAGGGTGTTTTGACACATGTAGTGCAGGCTTCAGATGAGCCCTTCCCAGTGGAAATGCGAGCCGCACAAAGAAAAGCAAGGTTTAAGCAGTCGGAGTGACAGGGGGGATTGGTTTGGAAAGCTGACCGTGGAAAGATGGGCACATGCGATTAGGCTGAAAGGGCAGGTTTCCAAAGCAAATCTTCTTTGTCTTCTGCAGCAACACCAAACTGAGGTGTTTTCCCAGAGTCACCAGGGAGATGGCTTTGTGTCAACTGCACTGTCACTTAGCTTCTAACCAACCGAAGAGCTGAGAACATAAGGCCACCGAAGAAGAGACTGAGCCCTCTCCACTGCCTGGCATTGGCTCGCTCAGTAGCTTCATGTCACTAATGTCCCTGCCCGGGACCTCTACCCTGAACTCAAATACCCAAACCCTACTTAACACGCTCCCTGGGATGCCCGAGTGTTTCAAGGTCAACAGGACCCAGGGGACTCCTCCCATCTCCCCTGCCTGCTATGCACCTGTCCTGAGGAATCTGTACATACCAATTCAATGGACTCAGGTCAAAAAGGCATCAGGGTCACCCTTGTCCACTTCCACGGCTCATGCCCAGTTTCAACAAACTGGACTTGCCCACCTTCAAAACAGATCCAGAACCTGGCCGTCTGCCCCTACCATCATCATTCACACCCAAGACGTCATGGCTCAAGCCATGTCAGGGATTTCTGCAGCATCCTTCCCTGGGTATTTCTGTTTCCTGTCTCGGCTCCCCAAGTGTGTTCCAGATCCAGCTACAGGGATGCTTTGAGAGTAAATGTCAGATCATGTCACTTCTCTGCTCAAAATCCCCCAAAGGCTCCCCGTGTCACTCAAGTTATGTTTCTAGTGGAGTCCCACAGGGCCCTACAGACTCTTCTCCCTACAGCCCCCTTGAGGCTAACTCTCCCAGTCCCTCCCTTGTTTCTTCTCCGATATGCAAGTTTGTTGCCCCCCACTTTACCCCGCATTCCCACTATGCTCTAACCTCAGAGTTTTCTTTTTGTTGTTGTTATGCTTCTTAGTTAGTATGCAAAATTCTGGGCCTCATTATGGCATTTGCATATATGTGTCTGTTTCCTGTGTCCCTAGCATCCTATAGGGTGCCTGGTACCCAATCCTCAGCACTGAATGTACGGACAGATAAATTTATTTAAATGTTTCTTTGCAAATTGACTGCCTTTTTAACCTAAGTAAATTCATCTTAAGGGAAATAATAAAGCTGGACTATAAGTGAACCAGCATTCAAAATCATAAAAAGAACTCCCTCCAAAGAAAACACACACACACACACACACACACACACTGAATAGGAAGAGAAAATGCTGTTATTAAACTGAGCTGGACAATGTTGGCAGTCATATCCTTGTGCCTGTAAAAAGAGAAATCGGCAAACAGTTAAAGACATACTCTCAACCAAACTGAGACTGCTCTTAACTAATCAAAGAAGCCGATCAAGAACTGAAAGATAAACAGCTTCTTTCGGACTCCACGTTAACTGATCTTGGGTCAGAATATCACCGTCTAAACATTCTCTCTACCACTCATAAACACTGAGCATCCCACGCTGCTGTAAGCAATAAAATAGATATTAATGACCTTCCGTTCTCCGAGTACCAGTTCCTCCCACCACTTCCCCGGTATCTGTAGAGGGCAACTCAATTTTCTCAGTTGCTCAGGTCAAAGCCAACCTCGCCATCTGCCTTGTTCTCTTACGTTACGCATACCCAGTCTGTCAGCGCATTCTCCTTACTCCGCCTCCAAAACACATCCAGCATCCGACCCCGTGTGACTGTGTGCAATATCCCTCTCCTAAGTTAATTGGTAGGGAGGTGCTGAGAGAGGTTGGACATGGATTCCACCCTGAAGACATGCACAGTGTGGTTTGGAGATAAAGTGCATGTGTAATTGACAGGCATATAATGGAGGGGAGCATGTTGTAAATTCCACAAGGAGAGCATAGATAGCACGGTGTGCATTGGGACCCGATACGAGGCGAAAGCTTAACAAGCATGTTTCCAGGTGCATGAGCTCATTTCTGATGAGGGATACGTGCTTCCTTACGTGCAGGTCTCAGGGGACTTGACACAGGACTTGCTTTATCCAAGAAGGTAGGCAGGTTTGTGAAATCAGAGTCAAGGCACACTGCACATGTCTGCTCACACACAGCCCATGGGACTGTTCAGTTTTCTTCTCAAAAAGAACACGGGCAGGGGGAGGGTGGTAACGTTCAGAGGTATAGGGCTTGCATAGCATGTGTGAGATCCTAGGTTTGATATCCAGCCCTGAAGAATAGGAGGGGGGGTCACCATGTTATCCACTGTCCCTCCAGTTGATCACTGGAAATGCACAGAAAATCATCACCCACACCAACCTGCCAGCCCATAGAGGAGATGTGGACGCTTGTGTGGAGGTGCCAGTGAAGTGGACTCTTTGCTGTAGACAGCCAGAAAGGAGGTGCCAGGAACAAGAGATGACTCTGGGAATCCATCAGGGCTACTTCCTCCTCAGGGGTGGTATGAGGATGAATTCCACCCCTACACACACACACACACACACACACACACACACACACACACACACACTTCAATCTTACTGAATTGCAAACCAGCAAAGTCTTGGGGAAAAAAACAAGCCACCAAGACTGTAGTAGGATGTGAAAGCTGTTGGGAAAACCGCTGTGATCTCAGTCCATGGAGGGAACAGAACAAGAGAAGGGCAGCAGGGGAGAGTTTTCCCTAGCCGTTGGGAGTGTTAACTCCCAGGGGTTTATTTGTGTGTGCTGAGGAGAATTCACTCATCTCCTCTGCACCCGCATGCCACCGGGTTCCTGCGCCCCTCCATTCCCACCACACACCCCTTCTTTCCAGGAAGTCTGCCCTTCCAGTCAGCACTGTGATGAGCAGGCCCATGTGTCCCCTCCGGCAGCGGGCAAATGTTGATTCTCACTTCAGTACACCACAGAACAGAGCCTGAGACAGATTGAAGCCCAGGAAGTTTGAGGGTGAAGAGAGTGAGGCAAGGGACAAGGAGAGTGAGGGAGAAAGCCTGGAGAAGTACCCAGTGACAGACAAGTGGGTTCTATGGGCAGGTGGGCTCAGTCCTGGGAAGCTAGCCCCAGAGAGGACAGGTATTTACCCTCTCTCTCTCTCTCTCTCTCTCTCTCTCTCTCTCTCTCTCTCACACACACACACACACACACACACACACACACACACACACACACAC
>CABHPQ010175589.1:0-52827 GCA_902168405.1 Peromyscus aztecus
GTAAAGGACTATTGGTGACGGGGGCTCAGAGCACTGAGTGGTACCCGAGAGAGCAGACACCACAGGAAATAAAGCTTGAGGATGTCTTCAAGCATAAGTTTTAGAAATCGGATTCTAAGTTTCGTCTTCTGCTGAACCTGAATTCAGTCTGACAAATGAAATGCATTTAATCCAAATGGCTGTTAGATCAGAGCTTTCTAATTTAGAAAACAGAATGTTTAGGCATTTGGAGAGTGTATTGTCCAAAGTGAGATGGATGTAGATCAAGACGAGTGATGTGTTAAACACATGATTTATAGTGGTTTCAATGATTACAAATATTGGGTCTAACAACATCCTGTTTTCCATTGACAGGAAAAGATTTCCCTCCTTCCTTCTCTTCCTTCCTTCTTCCTTCTTCCTTGTTTTCCCTCCCCCACTTTAAAGATGGAGCCTTGTTATGCCCCATGATCCTTCTGTCCCAGCCTCCAGGACATTGGGGTGCATTTCACTCCAGATAACTTACATATTTTCAAATAGCTGCGGGATATTCCAACATATGGAATATCCTTCATAGAGAAATGTAGTTTCCTAATGTTTCATATTTAGATTGTTCCTGATTTCTACTGTTATAAATAAATCTTCACTTAAAGTCTAGTGGCTAAGGTTTCTTTAGTGCCTATCACAAGCCAGACATTGCCTCAAGCATTTTTCTGAGCACTAGGGTGGAACACAGAAGCGTCCTGGAGCTCATACATTAGATGCCCTTCCCTCCCATTGACCCTTTTCCTGGTCCCTCCAAGACACCATTGGTTTGCTTTATGTCACTGCGGAGCAGGTTTGATTTTCCAGAGTTTAAGGGACGTCCACTATGTGCTTCCTTGTTGTTGCTCGGTGTCTGTCACTCTGAGTAATTATTTTGAGAGTTATCTATGTTGTTAACACACTAATAGTTCATGCCCCTTCTCTGAAGAGTATTTCATTTTCCCATTATCTGTTGAAAGCTCTGTGGGTTAGCTCTAATTGTTTGCTAATTGTGAATACACAACAAAGATGTGCACACACCTTTGTGTGAACATGTTCTTTCATCGCACTTGAATAACCTGAGTGTCTCAGTTGTTATTCTTTTGCTATGAAAAGACACTGTGACTGTTCTGGCTGGTTTTATGTCAACTTGACACAAGCTAGAGTCATCTGAAAGGAGTGAACCTCGATTGAGAAAATGCCTCCACACGATCCAGCTGTAGGGCATTTTCTTTTCTTTTTCCTTTTTTTGGGGGGGTGGTGTAGCTAGAGTTTTCCTGCCTGGCCCACGGTCAGGATAAATCTCTTTCACCTGCCAGTCCCACAGCCGCTCAGACCCAACCAAGTAAACGCAGAGACTTATATTGCTTACAAACTGTATGGCCGTGGCAGGCTTCTTGCTAACTGTCCTTGTATCTTAAATTAATCCATTTCCATAAATCTATACTTTGCCACATGGCTCGTGGCTTACCGGCATCTTCACATGCTGCTTGTCCTGGCGGTGGCTGGCAGAGACTCCCTCCGCCTTCCTGTTCTTTAAATTCTCTCTGTTAGTCCCACCTATACTTCCTGCCTAGCCACTGGCCAATCAGTGTTTTATTACCAACACATTTGCCATACAGAACATCCCACAGCAGGGTGGGGGGAGGGGTTTCAAGACAAGGTTTCTCTTTGTAACAGTCCTGGCTATCCAGTATACCAGACTGGTATTGTGGAATAATATCTTTATACACTGTGAAGATGTGTCTTTGCCAAGGTACCTTCTGATTGGTTTAATAAAGAGCTGAATGGTCAATAGCTAGGCAGGACTTCCAGGCAGAGAGATAGAGGAGATGAATCTAGGCACAAAAGAGATACCATAGGACATAGAGAGGAAACAGGAGGTGCAAGATGGAAGAGAGTTAAAAAGCCGTGAGGCAAAACATAGATTAATATAAATGGGTTTATTAAAGTTGTAAGAGCTAATGAGACAAGCCTAAGCAATAGGCCAAACTTCTATATCTCCGTTTTTTTGTGAGCTGGCAGGCCCAAGAAAAATCCATCTACAGGCTAGCTTCAAACCCACAGAGATCCACTTGCCTCTGCCTCCTGAGTGCTGGGATTAAAGGAGTGTGCCACCATCACACAGGTGATTGATAGGGAAGGCCCAACCTATTGTGGGTGGTGCCATCCATGGGCTGGTGGCCTTGGGTTGCATAAGAAAGCAGGCTGAGCAAATACATGTACACATCACCCCTCCATGGCCTCTGCTTCAGCTCTGCCTCCAGATTCCTGCCCTGTTTGAGTTCCTGTCCTGACGACTTCCTTCAATGATGAACAGTGATATAGAAGTGTAAGACAAATAAACCTTTCCTCCCCAACTTGCTCTTTGGTCATAGTGTTTCATTGCAGCAATAGAAACCCTAAGACCAAGGAAAGTTTTGTAAAAGAAAACATTGAATCAGGGACTACCTTACAGTTTTAGAGGGCCCATGGTTATAGACAAGCATGGCTCTGGAGCAGTAGCTGAGAGCTTTACGTCATGACCCATAGGCAGCAGGCACAGACAGAGACACTGGGCCTGACATGGGCTTTTGAAATCTCCAAGCCCACCTGTAGTGACCCACCTCCTCCAACAAGGTCACACCCGTTCCCACCATGCCACACCCACTCCAACGAGGCCACGCCTCTTCCTACAAGGCCACGCCTCCTAATCCCTCTATTCTTTCTCAAACAGTTCTACTCCATGGTAACTAAACATTCAAGTCTATGAGCCTGTGGAGCCCATTCTCATTCAAACCACCACACCAAGGGAGCAGGATTGCTGGACCGTTTGGAGTTTGTTCAGTTCTCACCGGGGCAGTCCATCATAGCAAGCAAGACTTGATGGCAGGGACTTGAGAAAGCTGGCTACTCTGTGTCCACAGGCAGGAAGCAGAGCGTTCTAGAGTTTGAGATCATGGTTAATACTGGCCCCATAAAATGAGTTGGAAACTAGTCCTAGGGTGTTTCTGTTTTGATTTCTGTCTTAGTTTTACTACTGTAAGGGTATGTATTTTGTATTGTTTGAATTATGTTAACCTCATTGACTTTTATGACCCTGGATGTCTATTTACAAATTCTGTTGGACAAAAAGTGTAGTTTGCTGCTTGGCGGCAGAATGTTCTGTAAAGAGGTTAAATTGGTTGAGTGTGTCATTGTTTTTGTTCATACCCTCCTGACTCCCCACCCTCTTGTTCAGTCAGCTCTTCGGATGGGGTGGTTCGTCCGTTGATGTTATCCAGACTATTCTTCACCTTAGACTTTGTAGTCTGCATTTCTAGAAGTGGTCTGTGGGGCGATTGCTGTACCTTCCTCATCTCCATTCACATCTTAGAACATATGGGATGCCATTTATCATAGCTGCTTTCATGTTTGTGTGCTTAGTTTTTTTTCTTTCTGGTGAAGGTGAGGACTGTTTGAGAGCTAAAGAACGTTTGCTGTGTGAAGACGGAAGGAGGAGTGGCGGAATCCAACAGAACACCCGTTCCCAAGCCGAACAGGTAGCAGATGGGAAGGGCCCCAACAAGGAGAGGTCTGGGGTTTCCAAGGAATACAGAGATGGTCAGAAGGATGGGAGAGGAAGACAGTAAAGCGACCGTGGGTGAATATCATCATTGGAAACCTCTAGGGACGGCCGTGTCAGCACAGGCTTTACAAGCAAAGAACTCGTTAACTCAGGCTCACAGCAGAGGATGACTTCTTGCCCATGTCCTGTGTTCCTGGGGAGCAGTATTGAGGGACTAATTCCCAATTAGACTATGCCATCACACAGCACAAGAGGACAAGCCTCCTTAGAACCATCATATGCATTAAGAAGCGTCTATTAGATTGGCATACATCATACCATCCATGTTTCACTAGAAAGAAAAGTGTCTGGTTGCACTTCATCTGGACACAGAAAATAGTCAGTGCCTTTAGCTAGATTCAGATTAGAGTGAAGCAGGGGGTATCATAATGCCACCCCATCTCTTAAGGGTTAAAGTTAGATAGAAGATGGATGATCATAACAAGAGGTGTTTAGGTGAAAAATAAACTAGAATAAAATTTTATACAAGTAACAAGTTAGTTTCCTGTGTGACTTCTGTCCAGTCTTTCTGTCACCACTTTCCTTTTAGAATATACAAACAGAACTCCAGCTTTTACCAACCCCCAGACCAGCTAAAAATAAATAAATAAAATAAATAAATAAATAAATAATTAATAAAAGTATCAGAAAAAATCTGAAGCCAATAGCAGAGATTCTGTTTCTTGCCTACCTAATGCTTCCACTACTAACGTATTTCGAAAGTGTCTTAGATTTATTACTTTCTTTGCCTCTAGAATAACCTATATCTTATTCCCTGGAGATGAGGGAGGTGTTTTTGAATTAACAGTGAATCATACCCTTCTCTTCCCTTATGGGGTTGATGCATCTGAGGAAGTCAATCACACTAATCTTTTCCACAGTCGGCAAGCGCTGCAGCAGGGGTATGAACAGCCATTCATGTGGGCTCAGCCTCCAAGCTGCAGGAGGACACCCTGGGTGGAGATTATTTTCTCTGCTAGAACAATATAGCCAGACGCCTAGTCTTCAGATGGCTTCCAGGAGGAAAGACCTCCTCAAAGGCCTATTCATGTCTGATTCAGACACCACAAACCACATGACCATAAATAAGAGGACTGAAATAGTAACGTTATTTTAGATCATAAATAAAACTATTTTAGACTCATGGAAATGCATATAAATGTAGGTTTTAAGGCACGATAAAATGTATCTATTGAAAGGAAGCCTGTGCTGAACCCTGGTGAAGGACTTGTATCTTCTAGCAGAGAATACTGTGGCAGTGAAAGTGCCTGATGCCCTCTTGGCCATCATTATGCCCAATTCAGTTGCAGGTGGATACTGAATCAAGGACTTCTAATGCCCTAAGATCATTCATTCTACTCTGGAAAACTCTTTCACTCCTTTCTAAAAGGATTTACCCAGCAGTAACCAGGATGCTAGGTCAAACATATAGGTGGTCAATGAATGGCTACTGGGGGCTGAAGACAGCCCAGGATTCTTTGGCTTGCAACATTCCAGGTCTCCATAACCACAAAAGTTCTGATCAGACTTGCGGAGTCTTTAACATGGGTGCAGCCTTTTTTTCCCTTGGGAACTTCTGTTTACACTACCTTGTATCCATCACCCAGGGTAGGGCCTGGCAGGTAATCAAACAGCTGCGAGGAGCACAGAGCATTGATCGAGCTGACTATCGCTCTGAGTAAGTTTGGCAGGAGCCCCATCGGGAGAGAGAGAGGCTTTTAGTCCTTTCTGGCAATGTCCAGGAAGGCTCCAGATGGGTATACAATGTGAAGGATGCAAGGAGCCAGGATATGGGCTGGCAGGAGGCCCTGTGCAAGGATCCACTGGGAGGCAACTGTGCCAGAAGAGGGGGCAGTGAACTAGGACAGACTGCAGGATGATAAGGCGTGAGTCCAAACTGGGGGGGGGGGGAACCAGACACACTTCTTAAAAGAATGCAATACCTCTGCTGTTGCTTCTTGTGTGATAGGACCGTTTCTTTCCTGTCTAACTAGTTTTCAGGGTAGAAGAGCCAAGGGCTCTTCAAAAAGCTAAATTGTGTAGATTTTTATAGATGAGAACCAAGGAAAATATGTTACTCTTCCACCCGCTGTTTGAGTGTAACAGGTTATTCGTATCATTAGAAATTGTTCCTTTGGTGATGAGACAAATTTCCAAGATACCCCTACATCTTCATAGATACATACACACTTGGCAACAGATTTGCAAGAGCTTGTCTTTTGTCTCTCTTCTAGCAAACTAAATGAAACTGATCGGTTGTATGTCTGGACCCTGGGAAAATGGGAATTTGCCGAGTTTTACAGCCTAGTGAATGTAAGCCTTAGACAGCTCTGTTCTCCCCAACAGCCTGCTGAGAGCCAAGACCACTCAGCCTTTGTGCTGGTGCTCTATAGGCTCACCAACTCCCCTACTCCTCTGGAGTGGGGCACAGCCTACCAGGTGATTGCTTATGTCAGTGGATGTGGGGGTTTGAATAAGAATGGCCCCCATAGGCTCCTGTAGTTGAATATTTAGTCACCAGGGAGTAGAACTGTTTGAAAGGATTAGAAGGATTAGGAAGTATGACCTTATTGGAGTAGGTATAGCCTTGTTGGAGTAGGTGTGGCCTTGTTGGGGGAAGTGAATCACTGGGTCTAGCCTGTCTCTTTCTCTCTCTGCCTACAGATCAGGATGTAAAGTTTTCAGCTACTTCTCCAGTGTTATGCACGCCACCATGTTCTTAGCCATGATGGTAATGAACTAACCCTCTGAAATTGCAAGCACACCCCCAATTAATGCTTTCTTTTATAAGCACTTCTTTTATCATGGTGTGTCTTTAAGCAATAGAATAGTGACTAAGCCAGTACCTTTCAGTGAGACTGACCCTTCAGGTAAATAAATGTGGGCAGCCTGAGCTACAAAAGCTGCCTTCCTACTACTATGTCTTTTGTTGCTGTTCTACTGCCGTGAAGAGACACCATGACCACAGCGACTCTTACAAGGAAAACATTTAATTAGGGCTAGCTTACATTCAGAGGTTTAGTCCATTATCATCATGGTGGGAAGCATGGCAGCACACAGACAGACATAGTGCTGGAGAGGTAAGTGGGAGTTTTACATTCAGATTGGCAGGCAGCAGGAAGAGAGAGTAAACCATTGGGCGTGGCTTGAGTTTTGGAAACCTCAAAGCCCATCCCCAGTGACACACTTCCTCCAGTAAGGCCACACCTCCTAATCCTTTCAAATAGTGCCACTCCCTATGAGCCTATCAGGGCCATTTTCATTCAAACTACCACATAGTTAGAAGCCTTACTAAGCTTCTGTGTCCTGAGGAAGGAGTTTGCATACAACACTGCTCAGTTTACTTGAGCACAGGGCCCCTCACCTTCAGACAATGCACAAAGCATGCTAAAGAGCTGGCTCTTAGATACCTCAGAAAGTGGGAGACAAGAGCTTCCAGTCCAGTTCAGATCCTCCCTGGAAGCCACCAGGCTAGGGCGAGTAGTGACCATAGTCCTGACCACTGATAAGAGGTGTAAACATGCACAATTGCATGGAAACCTCTGAAATAGTTCACTTATTTCTGATAGCGTTAAACATACTCATAAACATAGCTAATGACCCAACAATCCTTACCCCAGGTGTTTGCTTGAAGGTATTGAAAACATATTCACATAATAGTTGGTACTTAAATGTTCACAATCACCTTACTCATGTCAACTAAGAAGAAGGCAAATTTCCACCAGTGGGGAAGGAATAATCAAATTGTAGCATGAGTCTATCATGTAATACTACTTAGAATAATAAGATGCAAAATATTGACACGTGTGCCAATGCAGGTGACTCTAAATGCATCTTGGTACACAACAGAGTCTAACTCCCAAAGGGTACGTGCGTATAAAATTCCCTTTATGTGACATTCTGGAGAAGACAAAACTACAGTGTCAGAAAATGTCTGTTTTCTACTGATTGGCAGGGGGTGGGGAGAGGGTGACCTCTAAGGGGCAGCGAATGGAATTTCTAGCTAGGATGAAACTCCATACTGTAGACGGATTTCTAAAATGGTCTTATTAAATAAAAAACACGGATCCAAATATAGGGGTGAAAGCCTTAGAGAGATCAAGGAAATAGGGAAAGCCACCAGCCAACCTTACCTCACCAACTCTGCAGCTTCCAAATGTGAGTTACTTCCTGTCTACACATGTCTTTATTGCCTTGCTGTTCTGCCCTTTCATTGGCTCTCTTAGCCCAGCTACCTCACTTCCTCTTCCTACACAGCTCTGTTACTTTCTGTCTGTCTGTACAGACCTCCAGGCCTCTACGGTTGGTACTGGGATTAAAGGTGTGTGTCACCACACTTGGCTGTGTTCTCTAGTATGGCCTTGAACACACAGAGATCCTGCCTGCTAAGTGATGGGATTAAGGGCATGTGCTACCACTACCTAACTTCTTTGTTTACTTAAAATGGCTTGCTATTTCCTCTCATCTCCAGGCAAAATTTATTTATTAAAGCACAAATAAAATATCACACCATACCAGTAAGTCAGTTTCTATCCTATGACAAGCTTTAATAATTTATCTATTTTTATTAAAAAAATTATAATTCATTTATTTTTATTTTTTATGTGCATTGGTGTTTTGCTGGTGTGTATGTCCATGTAACAGTGTTGTATCCCTGCTGTGGGACAGAAGAAAACCAATAATCTAGGGACCATTGTCATCAAGATTCTATTTCTTTCCATGCTTGTCCTTGCTTTTAGAGAATCCTTTCTCTACTCAGAATAAATCCAAACTTTCCATTTTGATATTAATAATGTTCAAGTTTTCTACAATAAAAAATAAGCCTTTCCAATAACAATCTGTAAAGTCTCCAGAAGAAAGATGGGTCCCTACAACAATGACTCTGCCCAATCCAGAATGATGCCATGGTACTCATGAACATTACTCAATGATCAACTTTGTACTAAAAACTCTCCAAGACGGTTCCAAGATGAGATGGTACTACACTTCTAGCCAGAATCTCAGACAATCTTACCCATTACTCTGAGACTGGCTACAGAATCTACAGCTAATCCTGTTGATGAAGAAAGCTAACCCTTATTCTAGCAGAGTAAATATTAGAAGAAAGAAGTTATACAAATTTAGGTCACAAGGAAATAACAAAGAAAAATACACAGCATGACTGTCACAAGACCTGGGGACATTTATATACTGTAATTTAAATAAAACACTGTCAGTTTTTTATAGAGACTTCCCAGTGTTTTTCAAACTCTAAAAGATCAGATATTTATTAAGTATCATTTTTATGATCAAAAAAGCTCTTCCCAGGCCATGGATTACAACCACATCCTCCTTTTAGCCACATCAAATCCAAGGGGGAATATTTAAGTTCTGTTTACTTCATCTTTTTAGTTGGATTTCTTTTCTTGTAAAGATTGTCCAAATCAAAGAACAAGTCCAAACCCTCTGTCATTTGAAAGGGTTTCCGCACTGAAATCTCATGAAATGACTTTGTTGTGCTTCATTTGAGCGCTGGTGCTTTTGAAAGGTAAGAGCGTATTGATCAGAGCTCCACATCCCTGAGAGATCAAGAGCATCCTGCTTTCAAGGAGATTTAGACCAATTTATCCAGATGGACACACTTCTGCGGATTCAAGGGCAGATTAAAATCCTGACTTTGCGTGTGTGTGTGTGTGTGTGTGTGTGTGTGTGTGTGTGTGTGTGTGTGTGTAAGATTCTGTGCCATTAAAATTATTCCTTGGGATAAGGGTGTTAAAATGAGAAAAGAAGCTTCTAGAAGATTTCCCAAAGCCAGGGCCTTAGGAGGCAGGACCCTTAGGAGACAAGTGTTTGAGTCCCAGCCTCAGTAGTTACCACGCTCCTCTCTTGCAGCTCTGGGGTTCTTCCCAGCAAACCAGGACATGTGCATCTGTGAGCAACTGCTGACGTGATGCTCTAAAACCCTGTTCTAAATATCACCTCTGACACCCACGACACACTTTTCCCCTGCTAAGCACCTCTAGTCTTGCAGGGGTTTCCTGTGGCTCTCCCCGACAACACTAGAGATGCAGACAGTCCTGGCATCATCCCCTTCTAGATGGAAAGTCATGTCTTGTGACGTCCACAGTGTGCCCACCATCCTCGAGTAGCTATGTCCTGGGAACAGTAAGAGAAGTCCAAAAATCCACTCTGCACGCAGAGCCCCACATGCCTTGCACAGGGTGAATGGCCTGAAGAAAAGATGCCTACATGCTCAAGGAGGAAGAAAAGTGGAGGGAGAGGGGATGCTGAGTTCATTGAAGATAGGAATGGGAAAGAAATTAGTAGAAAAATTGAAATATTATAAGGCCCCTGTATTAGTCAGGGTTCTCTGGAGTCACAGGACTTATGAAATGAATCCCCCCTGCTCCATATACATATATTTATAAGAAAGGAACTCATTGGAATGACTTACAAGCTGCAGTCCAACTAACTAATCCAGCAATGGCTCTAGATGTGAACAAAAAGTCCAAGAATCCAGTAATTGCTCAGTCCACAAGGCTGGTTGTTTCAGCTGGTCTTCTGTATATGCTGGAATCCCAAAGAATTAGACTCCAATGCCAGTGAAGGACGGGGTGTGCTAGCAAGGTGAGGGCAAGCAGGCAAAAAGTAAAACCTTCCTTCTACCATGTCCTTAAATAGACTTCCAGCAGAAGGTGTGGCCCAGATTAAAGGAGTGTCCCTCTGCCTCAAGATCTGGATCACAGGTGTGTGTCTGGTTATAAGAATGCAGGGGAAAGTGAAGCAGGGTTCCAAGTTCATGGAGCTTATGGTCCTATAGGAGAAACTGGACAGGTAATGAAAGCATGCTTGAGTGCTGTGACAAGGGGGTATGTGGACATTCACACCAAGGAGAAACTTAAGGCAACATCACTTAGTTTTCTAAATGAGAGGTCTAGAGTCAGATAGTTTCCACATGAATCTGGGCACTGCCATTCTATTGTTGTTGCTGACTTGATGCTTAGCTGGCTGAGCATCATTGGTAAAACAGGATGCTAAGGATGATGATGATGGTGATGATGATGATGGTGATGATGATGAGCTAACTCATAGTGTGTTCTAAGAACTAAGGTGGTAAATACACATAACAAGATTAGACCAGTATGTGGTATATAGTAGGTTTAAGTTATTATGGATTCCTCTTTGGTCTTTGGGGCCACTCCTTGAGAACTGTGTCCTGTTAACTCTTTGTGGGATGCTGACTTCATGAGAGGACAGACATATGCAACCTTATTCATGGTTAATTGATACTTGGTAAGTTTCTTGAAGATGAGCCTTTTGCCCAAGGATGAGGAAAACATCCATAGTCACTTCCTTTACTCAGAAAGAAGCAAATTGGGTCTAAGGTTCTGGATTGCAGGGCGAGTGTTAATACTCTCACTGCACGGTGGCCCAAGGCTGGTCTCCTGTGATTTGGATCTTAAAAGATCAACAAAGGCTCAATTGTCAAAAATCTTCATGTTGCTGGTGAGAGGTGGAACTATGGGAGGAAGGTCAGTCTTCGGTGGTATGCCCTTACAGGGGATCTCAGGACCCAGAGAGAAGTTCTCAGACCTCATCAGAGAAGTTCCTTTCTGCAGTGGATGGTAGTGAATGCAAAAAACCCACAACCAATCAAAATGCAGACAATACGTGTCAGTGGGGGTGCTCGGTCACAAATGGGACATCTGTATCACCCATCCAGGCTCAGGAACCATTGCAGAAGGGAGGATGGTGGAAAGATTGTAAGAACCAGAGGTTGGGGATGACCAAAGTGAAGCAGTGTCTTTTTGATATGACAGGATACCTGAACTCATGATTCACAGCAGCTGTGGTTGTCTGCACAAGATCAAGCCAGTCAACATTCCAACTGAGAAGATATTGAAGGTTGACAGCTTATGGAGGAGGGAGAATCAGTTTCTTTTAAGGATGTGGTCACAGGTAGGTAGACCACACACCAGTGAGCGGCCTCATACCCAGAAGCACATGAGCAGCAAACACTGAAGTTGGTAGGTTAGTTTTTTAAAGGACAGGAAGTTGAGGGGTGTACAGGGAGGTAGGAGTGTATCTGGTAGGAGTTAGAGGGCATGAATATGGTTAAAATATGTTGCACACAATTCTCAAAAAAATCAATAAAAGTATCACATTGAATTTTTTTGTTGGTGTATATACAAATCCCCATGTCATTTTTCCAGAAAGGAGATAACTGAAGTTCACGAGCTTTCGTTTAGCTCCTGAGTACTGTGAAGATAAACTGTCCACGGAGCCTGAGATTGGGATCGAATCTCTCATGGTGGGGCTGCCAGGAAACTTAACAGTGGGGAGTGGAAATCAGAGCTACTGCAGCTGGGGCCTGCTGGGAACAATGAGGAGTGGCCCTCATTTCCACTAGAGGCTTGTCTCCTGGGCCACAGGGTTGAAATGGCTGGGTGGTAACCACAAGGAGCCTAGAGCAATAAGAAGCTGGATCACTGTGGTTCAAGGGCAAGGCAGCTGTGTTGGATCTGATGTGGAACATTTCTTTTTAGCCTTGTTAACTGGGGCCACAGAGGGGTCATCCACCACATCCTAGTAAGATGGAAGAATGAGAGATTGATGAAATGACTTCTCCGAAGTCACTGAGTGATGGCTACGCTGACGATTGTCCTAAACCAGGTCACAAAAGGCTGTATCGTGCTGATCTTGAAACAGGGGCTGTGGTGGCTATTCTTGGTTGTCAATTTGACTTCATCTTGAATGAACTATAGTTCAGAAATGGAGGGCACAGCTGTGAGAGATTTTTCTGCTTGTTTTGAAGGGGGTGGATCCACTTCAACACTATATGCTTTGCAAATATTTTCTGGGTAGAACTGATGGTGACTTCTTTGCTGGACTATCAGGGTGGATCGAGCTCATGAAAGATGGCTGCTGAAATGTGCAGCTCCCTGTTACAGTGAAAGACTACTGAAAAGCCTCCAAAGGCCTAATCCTGGCCTGGTCAACCTCACAGTTCCTTCTTTCCACTTCAGAAATTGGGAAATTCTCTTCCTATAAAACACAGCTCAGTGGTTGTCAGCTTTTTCCTTAAGAGCCAGAAGAAGAGGCAGATAGAGACTTTAGCTCCATCCTCCCCACTCTGCTGGTCTCCTTTGACCAGGGTCAGCTTGAGTCAGCCCTCTCTGGCTTACCACCAACCTGCTTTGGCGCCTACTCTCCCGGGGACCTTAAAGGCTCCTCTTTACTGGAGAGGAGCATGAATTTACCATGTCTTCAGTCCAGCTGAAGCAGGCCAGTCTCAGGGGATGGTAACCTAGCAACCATTTAAACCTTCAAGCCTCCTACACAGGCACCTTCTTCTTGGAGTCACCTGACCCCTTTCTATCACAACCTGAAAGGACTGTGTGGTGAGGAAGCTGGAGGGGGCCTTAGTCTCAGTTTGTGTGTGTGTGTGTGTGTGTGTGTGTGTGTGTGCGCGCGCGCGCGCGCGCGCGCGCGTGTGCTAAAGGAGGAGATAGATTAAAGACAGAAATGGGGAACCTGACCATTAAAGAAGCTTTACCATCTCCCAGTTAAAATATATTGAGGAATCTATAGGCTGACCGTGAACTAACTGTTGCCTCAGAAAATATCAGAAGGGGCGTCCTCCTCCAATTAAGCAGAAATATCTAAGAGTTGATCTTAGAATTGAAAACCCTTCCTAAGAGCATCTTCCAGCATCTAAGAACTCCCATTTATGGAGCGCCTAGAGAAGTAGTTCTCAACCTGTGGGTCATGACACATTTGAAGAGCAAGTGACTCTTTCACAGGGGTCGCCTTGACCATTGGGGAACCCAGATATTTACATCATACTCATAACAGTAGTAAAATTGCAGTTATGAAGTAGCAACAAAAATAAATTTATGGCTAAGGTCACCACAACATCAGGAACTGTATTAAAGGGTCGCAGCATTAGGAAGTTTGGGAACCACTGGCCTAGAGTGCCCCAGGCATAGTGCTAAGTGTGTTGTCAATGTTGTTTTATTGAATATGTAGACTGTATTCATTCCTATGCTATGGATGAGAAAGTTGATAATCAGAGCAGTTAAGTAATCTGCTTCAAGCCACACAGCTTGTGAGAAGTTCTGATTTCCCAGCAGCCAATGGGGCAAGTACCAGCCTTGCCCTCTGCACTCTGCCAACTTTGCCTGTTTGAATGGTATTAAAGGAAGCAATATGAAACTGCTCTCAAAAGCATCACGCGAGGGGTTTAAAGTGATGCGAGGGAAATCCCCTATTTACACCACAAGCTACTGGGGAAAATGTCTCTCATTGATTTTACCTGCATCTCACACAGAGTAAAGAGTAAAAATCCATAAGCACCCATTAGATGAATTAGGGAATGATCACTGTCCTGGCTGGTTTGTGTGTCAACTTGACACACGCTATTGTCATCAGAGGAAGGAGCCTCAGTAGAGGAAACGCCTCCATGGGATCCAGCTGTAAGGCATTTTCTCATCTAGTGGTCAATGGGGGAGGACATGTCATTGTGGGTGGTGCAATGGTTGGTGGTCCTGGGTTCTGTAAGAAAGCAGGCTGAGCAAGCCAGGGGAAGCAAGCCGGTAAGCAGCACTCCCCCATGGCCTCTACATCAGCTCCTGCCTCCAGGATCCTGCCCTGTGTAAGTTCCTGTCCTGACTTCCTTCAGCGATGAACAGCAATGTTGAAGTGAAAGCCAAATAAACCCTTCCCTCCCCAACTTGCTCTTTGGTCGTGGTGTTTCATTACAGCAATAGAAACCCCATTCTACATGAGCATTTAGATACAGTTGTAAGAGGCTCTTCTCACTTAAAAGTCACTTGCGTTTAAGTTCCTGGGAAAGTCATCATCTCTACCTAGCTGCTGAGAAAAATCTCACCACCTACATGTGTGACTCTATGACTCTCTCTCTAGTTTCCTGGGAAGATGTGTGTGTGTGCTTAAAAACAAACGACCGAAGATGAGAGTGAATATTTTATCTGCTGAGAATTAATCTAAGATAACAGCACCATAGCTTCAATCACGGTTTGTAGATTTACTTGCTATATTTGTGATTTATACAGACATGCACATGAATGCACACATACACACTTCATGTAAATAGAGAACACATAATGATGACAGACAGACATTTGCTTATATTCATTTTAAACATCAGTCAAGATAATTGTGCACAGGAGCAGTGGGGATCATTAAAGCCTAACACATGGGAGGATATAGAAAACGTGAAAGAGGTGCCACCCGCTCTCCGAACTGCCATGGTCAGTCTAACAGGAAGCATTAGCGTCGGCCACAGCTGGAGGCACATCTGGAGCAAAGTGCCGCTTCCACCAGCCAACAGCCATGGGGATTCAGCCCAGGTTGGCGGCTGACTCAGTCCACATCCACATTGGCAAATGAAGCCAGGATAGAATCAGTTAATCACTTTAACTGAATCGATATGCTGTCTATGCTGTTCCCTTGGAGTCCCGGCGTCATGGCTGCTTATGGTTGATCTGCCGTGACAGGTGCAGGTGGTAGATGTCATCAGGGCTCGGTGAAGGCAGTCTGTTCTGAGTAACTGAGAACCAAAGCTAATCTCCCCAGCTGCTGTGGGTTTGAGTGATACGGAAGAGCCACACATCCCTGACCCCAAGGGAAAGGCAGCAGATGGATGGGAAAGGACAGTCCTTACCATCTGGGCAATCAGTGTGTGGAAACCTGGTAGCTGACTGTACTGATATCCTTCCCAATGTCACATATGGCCAAGACCTGTTAGAGTTTATCAACATCGCAGAAGAACAACGGGAAAACACTTTAGCAGTTCTATCAATGCTCCCCTCTCTCTCTCTTTTTAATTAATTAATTCATTTTATATCCCAACTGCAGCCTCCCCTCCCTCCTCTCCTCACACTCCCTCCACCACTTCCCCTCCCCCCTCAACCCACCCCTCCGCCGAAATCTCTCAGAAAGGGGCAATCCTCCCATGGGTTTCAGCAAATCACAGCATAATCAAGCCGCCATAAGACCAAACGCCTCCCCCTGTATTCAGGCTGGGCAAGGCAATCCAGCATGGGGAATTAGTCAGCCAAAGCACCAGGAACAGCCCCTGCTCTCATTGCCAGGAGTCCCACAAATGCAGACCACAATGGTTCTCGTATAAAGGTGAATGGAATACATGTCCAAAGAAGGTCTCATGTGTAAACTGTGTCCCCACTAAGTCACCTCAGACAGGCCCTGCCGAAGAACAAGCCCCTGCACTGGAAAGCAACCCCAAGTTTTCCCGCTGATGATTGCCTTTGCTATTCCCAGTTCTCCCCACAACAAATCGTTTGCATGAAAACAAAGGAGCACAGAAACTCCTTGGAGACAATTTGCTTTGAAGCACCAATGCAAACAGTCTGGTTTCACACACACACACACACACACACAAACACACACACACACACACACACACACACACACACACACACACACACACACACACACACACACACACACACGGATGGCTTTCCACTGGTGCTGGGCAGAAACGGGAGCTACAGGTCCAACAGTCGCTCCTGAGTAACTGGCGAGATTGTGCAACTGGAGTTATCCCTTAGACTGTGAAGTGATGCCCAAGTGCATGTGGACACTTATTTAGGAGACAGAAGGTGCACCTCCATGCCCTCCTCTCCTCTCTGTGGTCATCTCTGGATGACACGAGCGTTTGCACATATCTATGGCCATGGGTTTGAGAAGGCTGTGCAGTCAGAGAGGAGAGGAGGGTATGGAGAAGTGCCTGTCATCTCCTGAGTATCTGTCCACATGACCATAGATGTGTGGGTCTGCCTGTGGCTCACTGACATTTTGGAGAGTTCTTTCTCTCTCCCTGTAGGTGAACAGGCAGCTCAGGTTCCCTTCTACACATGTGTGTACATGTTTGTGTATGTGTGGGAGCTGCATATGCACACCTGTGAACATGTGTGTGGAAGTCGGAGAACAACCTCAGTGTCATTACTCAAGGGATGGTCATTTTATGTCTGACTTCAAACTCCTGGATCAGGCTGGGCTGCCTGACTAGTGAGCGCCAAGAATGTTTCTCCACCTCCCCAGATCTGGGGTTGCACACATGCACCGTCATGCCTAGCTTCTTTTTTTTTAATGTGAGTTCAGCACGTGGAACTCAGGTCCTCAGGCTTGCAAAATGAGCACTTCCTCAACTGAGCTATCTCCAAGCCCGGTCTACATCTTACCTGTGATCTCTTTTCTCATTTGGACCTTTAGCTAGTTAAGTCTTTGTTCACTGGTAGCGATCACAGACTGTAACCTCAAGAAGTCATTCTGTTTCCTCTCCTACATATAAATTGTAGTCGAGTTAAAGCCTAGGGCTGCCACATGTAGGGCCGAGCAGGAGGGGAGAGCAACAGCAGGCTCCTGACAGGCATGACGGGAAAGATTCCTCTAACTTCCCTGGGATTGCTTACGATTTGGGTGTCATGAGAAGTTGAGAAGTTGTCACCTAAATCTAGCCCTATCATTTATTTATTCATCCATTCTTTCATTTGTTTATTATTGTCTGTCCACCCTTGTGACTCTCTAGTCACCAATCCTGGAAATATCATCCCCTATTTCAAAATCTTTTTGCTGGTTCATGAAATAGAAATAAAAATAGTATGCAGCCCATAGGGCCATTCTAAAGATCAGGACATAGCGTGTGTGTGTGTGTGTGTGTGTGTGTGTGTGTGTGTGTGTGTGTGTGTGGTTTCCAAGTGATTTGTGCTGTTTATGGCCTTAGACTTGTTCCACAATTCAGTGTGCTCATTCTTCAACATATCCAATGATTTTGAATCCATGGAAAGATGTCCTAGATTAGGGTCTTGACATTCTCCCAAACCTGAGTCCCTGACAAGCTTCTCCCCATGTGATGGAGAATCTGAAAATCTTCTGAGACTCTCTCCAAGCCATGCATAGTCATCCAAGGCCTGTCATATGCAAAGTACACAGCAGGTACCAGTCACTGTAGCACTGTGTGTTCTGTTGCCTAGGCAGTAGTCTACCATTTTCTTGGGCTTCTGAGCTTGAGACCCTGAGAGTGCCCTAGGAGAGGAGGCATCTATGTGAGCAAGTAGACTACAGAAAGCTGCTTGGTCCCATGTCTACTGTTCAAGTAAAGAAGGAGCTGACAAACCCCACTTCCACTGACTCTAAGTGACAGGGCATCAGAGGACCAGGACCCCAAAGATCACTTCCCAGGACGTCATAGAAACACGTGTCACCTTTCAACACACAATTCCAGGCTGTTTCTGGATCCCATACTTGTTCCCAAAGTTATCAGTGAAATTTTCAGAAGAGTATCTATCCTGTATAAACACATCCAGAAGCTTCTGAGCAAATGTGATTGGCAACCCAATGATTATATGCTCGTGTTTAATTTAATAGAGTGTCTGAGTTCTTTATACTACAGCTTGCATTTTGGAAAAAAAAAAACATGGAACTTGTCTTTCTCAAAGAGGGTGAAACATTGATACTAAATAAATACATTAATGAAAAAGTGAGTGATTTTTGATAAGACTTTACCAGGGGAAGCTGCCTCTGGACGTCCCATAGGCAGCAGAAACTATGCTGCATATTCTTCTGGATTTTTCTTCTATCCATTAACAGAACTCTGACACACATTGTCTTTGATGCCTTAGCCCACTAGTCAGCAAGAGCATGTTCACTAAATGTCCAACCAGTTTAAATGTAATCAGATTCAGAGTGTGGGTGTACATCCCTTCAGCAAATGTTCAGGTACTTTAAAAAATACTTAGCTTTGCTGCTCTCTCCCGCCTTCTCTCTTCTGCTCTTTCCCCCTAGAACAGAGACCAGCAGTATGGAAGAAAGGGCCTCCCTTCACATCACTGGGAAGAAGAAAGGCCCCTGGCCTAATACATTCGTTGGCTCCAGGCAGACTCATGTCTTCCTGTAGGCTAGTGTCTCCATCTCAGAGTAACAACACTGTCCCTCATGGGTGGGCTTGTCTTTTGTTGGTTTGGCCAAGGCCTGTGTGATGGCTGTTCTTGGTTGTCAACTTGACTACATCTGCAATTAATTAAAACCCAAAAATGGAGGGTACACCTGGAAGAGACCTTTGCTTAATTTAAAGTAGGAAGATCTACTTCTAATTTGGATCTTTGAGGTAGGAAGACACACCTTTACTCCAGATCTTTTGAGCTGGGAAAACCCACCTCCAATCTGGACCACATCTCTTGCTGGAAGCCTATATAAGGATACAGAAGATAGAAACTTTTGCTTTGCCGGCTTGCCCTCTCCTTCACTGGCATTAGGGCCTGCTTCTTTGGGATTCCAGCACACACTGAAGACCAGCTGAGACATCCAGCATCATGGGCTGAGAAACTTCTGAATTCTTAGACTTTCATTCATAGGCAGCCATTGTTGGAATGTAAATCATTCTAATAAATCCCCTTTCTCTCTGTAGAGAGAGACTCCTATAATTCCTGTTACTCCAGAGAACCCTGACTAATGCAGCCTGGAAGGATGCCTCAGACAAAGCAGGCTCTTCCTCACTGCCACTGCCTGGGCACCTCTGAGGCTGCACCCCTCCTGCATCCAGCCCACACTCTGCCGCAAGGCTACTTTGCCTGCCATGGCAGCCAGACTAGCTGATCCAGCAGCCATTAAGCTGGGTAGCCATGACCCCACATACTGGCAACCTTCTATGGAATTAAACTTGGGACGTCTTCATCTTACCCTGTGGCCTAGTGGTCACAGTCTTGCTTAACACAGGTGCTACTCTTTCAGGCATGGTTGCTGACGTGCTAAGGGTGCAAGGCAACGCAGGTATTAGAACCATCTAGCCCATCCTCGTCGCCACAGTTACCCAGCTTTGGGGGCGATGGTGCTGTTGCACAATCCTAATTTGCACTGGGGAAGTTAAATGTTATCTCTCACCTTTCTCTTTGTGATCTTCGGCAGTTTGGACCAAACCTTCCCCATCCCTGCAAAGAAGCAGATCCTTGGGCCAGCTGAGACTAAAATAAGGATCTCAAATAGGCAAAAAAGGGCGTCAAGCACATTAAAATAAGATTCCTGTTGCGTCCGTGATTCCCACTCCCACTCCATTTTATGTACTCCACATCTATTTCTAGAACTGTCCTTAACTATTTAAAGCACGCTTGTTTCCCAAATAAACTCAGCCAGCATCAGAACACCCACTTTACAGTTGTGTAAAACCCTGCAGCCATGTACATCAACCAGATGTACCCAGATCCCAAGCAACCAAGAACCAAAGTCTTTTATTCTTTTTTTTTTTTCTCACAGACAAGGAAACTTTGTGAATAGAGAGAAGAAACATCAGTTCCAATTCTAGAAAATAAAATTCAGGAAGAAGTTAAATGTGTGTTCCCTTAGTGCCTGTTCATTATTACAGGGAATTTTGGCGTAAAGAAGTGTCTGACTTCATCCGCATGTGCTGTGTGGGCTAAAACCAAAGTACGAAAGGATCTCCCTATGACGTGAGATGAGGCAGAGAAGGCTCACAAATTTTCCATGCAGGATAGAGCCAGAATCTGCCAGTGTCTAAGGGGCTTTAGTTGTTGACTAAGCCAGTTTAGAAATATAAGCAGTAGCCAGCAAAGCAAGGATGCCAGCAACTAGGTCCAATCTGTGAAAAAGAGGAGTCATTGGAAACACAAAGCTCATTTTCATCAGCAAAGCTGAGAAAGAAGACATGGAGTCCCCAGCCCACTGGGAGTCATGTCATGGCCCTGCTTGCTCACAGACAGGCCGGGATGGTGACAAGATGCTTTCTCTGACTGCCAGATCATTTTCAAAAGCAGCAATTCGTGCCATGCTAATCGCTCAGTCTATAATTAGCTGTGTTTATCTATGTCCCTGTGATCTTTTCCCTGGTTTCCATGCTTGATTTCCTTCAAGAACAAATAATCCCAATGAGTTATTCCTCAGAGTGGCAAGTGGGAGGGAGGGAGAGAAGAGGGGAGGGAGGGAGGGAGCTTAGCTGAGAGAGAGTGAGAGGGGGAGGGAGGGAGGGAGAGAGATTACAAAATGGTCTAAATTCAGTGTCCTAGGCAATTAGGAGACAGTGGGTGGCCAACTGAGCTTTGAGCAGCTTCATTTTCCATGTCTGTGAGACGCCTAGGAAGTTCCTTCTGCCAGGAAACTGAAGCAAAATATCACCCTTTGTATTAGCTCATTTTCCAGGAACACTGAGGGACCAGCTAGCTCTTATCCGGTGTGCTGTTTCCTAGGAAATTCTGCATGTACCCAAACTATGTTCAATCTCCAAACTCCAGTGTCCCCACTGAATCTTTATTCCATCTCCACAAAAAGTGGGGAGTACCTCCACCGTCATTATGTAAGCCATCACCAGCTGCTCCTGATAGGAAAGAGGAGTTTCTTATTTCCATTGGAATGGGAGTTTCAGTTCACTGTGATGAAACCGGATGATGCACTGACTGTTGCAACAAGATCTCATTTTATACTCATAAAGACCCGAGAGGGAGTGCTGTCATGTTCCCACCTCTCAGAGAAGAATGGTTAAGACGGTGGCCATCTTGACCTGTCCTGTGCAGAGCCTGGGCTTCTGCTCTGCCTTGGTTCTTGATGGCAGCCTGAGTAGGCTGCCTCTTCTGCCTGAACCAGAAAGGAGCTCGCACTGAGAAAGAATTACTGGAGTGCCGCTGTCAGCTCTTCCTCCTCTCACCCTGCATCCTACTTTGCTCTGGGTTTATTGTAGCTTACAGGTAACACAGTCTATCCCCGAGAAAAACCAAGACAGGGACTAAAGGAAGGAGCCTGAAGCAGAAACCATGGAGCCATGCAGCCTACTGGCTTGTTCTCTACAATCAAGAATATGCCCCATAGAACTTGCCACAGGCCACTCTGATCTGGACAGTTCTTCAGGTGAGTTTCCCTCTTTCCAGGTGACTCTGGGTTTGTGCCAAGTTGACGGTTGATGCTAACTATGACCAATGCAGTCTCATGAGGCACAGGGGCAAACACAGGAAGCACTGAGTGTCACTCCCGGTGTGGCTGGGACCTTTATTGTCTGAGTTCCTGGCTGGCCTGTTAGAAACTTAGTTCCCTGGTTGCCACCAGGACTGAAGGAGTCAGAATCCCTAGGGTGAGTCCAAGCATCTGAGTTTTAATAAGTTATGGGAGGGGTGATGCAATCAAAACTTCTGATCCATTGAGAAGCTTAGTGGGCTCTACACCAGGTCCCTAAGTTAATTACCCCCCCCCCCAAGATTAAGGACACTAGTAATGCCCATTTATACTAATATTTAAACGTAAAGAAGCATATATCAAAGCATATATCAAAAATGCATTATAAATGGATTGTTATAAAGCAAAGGTTGAAAAATAAACTGCCAAGTGAAGCATGGCATCCTTAAATTCCATATTCTATCCCTCAGAATCCCAGAATTCTCCACTGGGTTTTGTATAGGTCATTGATTATTGCTGTGGAAAGGCCCCAGATGAACCTGATTATCCCCTTGACATTGATCAGGCTTTTCCACCTCGCTATCAGAAGACTCATCTTCCTGTACCAAATCACAGTCTCACCTGCTGCTCACCACTGACTGTCATTTCAACTCTCACCACCCGCCTGTGCTGCCTCCAAATGCTTTCATCCTGGCAGGTATTCTTCTGAAGCATCGTTCTCCACACTTACTCCTTTCTGTGGGGCTTGTGCTGAAATACGTACTGATTATCTTTGCATTTAGCCATCTTTGTCTTCTACACCTAGTGTTTTCTCTTTCATTCTTTTTATTCTGTCTTTTCCTATGGTATTATGCTGAGTAATTATATTTTCATTTCTGTATATGTGGTGTAAAATATGTAATTTATATAACATTATATATATATACTCTGAGGCTAGTCCTGTCTGTCTTTGAGCGTTCTTCCTGCCTCAGCCTCTCATGCTGGGGTTGCAAGCATGCATCCTATTTATCGGGTCCTGCCTAGGATGTCTCTCTTCTCTCTCTTTTGTTTGAGTTTTGAATTATAGACACATATTTTTCAGGAATGGGAAGCACTGCAGAGCTGACTTGTACCTTGCATCTCTTTCCTTCCAGATTAGGCTATTTCTTCTTCTTTTTTTAAAATCCTTTTTCCTTATTTTTTTTTTATCTGAACATTCCTTTTCAATTTCCTGTTTATTGTGGGCTGGCTTTGCTAGTCCATTATTTTGCAGTGAAATGAATTTTCATTTTGTATCAAAGGAAAAAACACTGCGCATGTGAGGCAAAACACCCAAGGGTGACAAGGCCAAGCTAGACCTTCCACAGAGCTGGCGACTCCATTTCAACCATCGGTTTTCTTACTGGATGAGCAAAGTTAAGGAGCCCAGAATATTTTACATGTAACTGGAAATTCTGTGCATCCGGGCCTCAGCTATTATTGGGGGCAGCCACAAAAGCAGCCGCCACAGGGAGGCAGATATTGATCCAGCTGGTGGATCATGCAGTATTTATTTGCTTTCTTATGGAGACACCTGAGTATGCGAGCTTTTGTCCACTCTGGGCATCATTTCAGAAAGGAAAGCAAACTTTCTAGTGTGAGACCAGGAAGCCTATGGTAGGAAGAGATGGAAACATAGAAATCATGAGGATGGTGGGGCTTGAGCTGTGCTTTCAGGGTAAATGGGATTCAAAATGCTGGCTGTGAGGCTGAGAGGACCATGCAGGCAAAGAGCCGGTGAGTGCAGAGCAAAACCAATTCCTGTTGGTTCCTAGTCTCCCGAGCCTCCTCCTCAAGGGCAAAGGAAGCTGGGCCAGTGCATAGGCTCCTATGCTTCACACACCTCCCTCCAGCCTACTGATTCCGAATGTTCACAGGAATACACTGCCACAGGCGAGTAACATGCTAATGGAAGGTTTGGGTGAGGGCAAGTCCCTTTGATAGGACTAACATCAGATGGGTTCTTCTAGCGCATCTTCAACAACCCACACCTGTGCCAACAGAGAACGCTACCTGGCTTACAAAGGAGAACTTCTGAGCCACACAGGCTTTTAAGCCCTCCAGGATGAGGAAGGTTTTGCCGGTGATATAGTCAGTATGTCCTGACAGTTCAGAAACAAATATACCTGTGTGTAGAGAAAACAAAGCCACAGTGAATTACTCTGAGCATGGAGGAGGCTTTTAAACTAACTGGAGCCCACAATTACATAAAGCAATAGCAAGGCTTTTTTTTTTTTTTTCCTAATTAACCTCCACACTTCCTTTCAGACTTGAAGAACCCAAAGACTTTGAGTTCTAAGCAGTACAGATACATGTAACATTACAAACCTCCATTCCGAAAGAGGGGACAATAACATTTAGCTTAACTTTCCTTTATTACTTTTCTTTCATCTTCTTAAATTAATTTTCTAAAATTTATTTTACATACTAACCGCAGTTTACCCTCCCTCCTCTCCTCCCATCCCCTCCCCCTCTTCCTTTCTACCCCCTCCCCCATTCCACTCCTCAGAAAGGGTAAAGCCTCCCAGGGGAATCAACAAAGCATGGCCTATCGAGTTGAGGCAATACCAAGCTTCCTCCCCCTGCACCAAGGCAACCCATCATAGGGAGTCGGTTCCAAAGAGCCAGCTCATGCGCCAGGGACAGATCCTGGCCACACTGCTAGGGGCCCCACAACCAGACAAAGCTACACAACTGTCACCCAAACGAAGGGACCTAGTTTGGTCCCATGAAGACTCCCTGGCTGTCAGTCCAGAGTCCATGAGCTCCCCGAAGCCCAGGCCATCTGTCTCTGTGGGTTTCCCCTTCATGATCTTAACCCCCTATCTCTTATATAATCCCTCTTCCCTCTCTTCAACTGGACTCCCAGGAGCTCGGCCCAGTGCTTGGCTGTGGATCTCTGCATCTGCTTCCACCAGTTGCTGGATGAAGGTTCTGTGATGACAATTAGGGTAGTCATCAATCGGATTACAGGAGAAGGCCAGTTCAGGCACCCTCTCCACTGTTCCTAGGAGTCTTAGCTGGGGTCATCCTTGTGGATTCCAGGGAGTTTCCCTGGCACCAGGTTTCTCCCTAACCCCACGATGGCCCCCTCTATCCAGATATCTCTTTTGTTGCTCTCTGCTCTCCTTCTCCATCCCTCCTCCAATTCGACCATCCCATTCCCTCATGTTCCCATTCCTCATCCCTTCCCCTCTACCTCCTCTTCTGCTCCCAGTTTACCCAGGAGGTCTCATCTATTTCCCCTTCCCAGGGTGATCCATGCATCCCTCTCAGGGACCTCCCTGTTACCTAGTTTCTCTAGGGCTGTGGGTTGCAGTCTGGTTATCCTTTGCTTTACATCTGCTATCCACTTATGAGTGAGTACATACCATATTTGTCTTTCTGGGTCTGGGTTACCTCACTCAGGATGATTTTTTTTTCTAGTTCTGTCCATTTGCCTGCAAATTTCATGTTGTCATTTTTATTTTGCTGCTGAGTGTATATATGTACTCCATTGTGTATATTACCACATTTTCTTTATCCATTCTTTGGTTGAGGGGCATCTAGGTTGTTTCCAGGTTCTGACTATTACAAATAATGCTGATATGAACACAGTTGAGCAAGTGTCCTTGTGGTATGGTTGAGCATTCTTTGGGTATATGCCTGAGTGGTATCACTGGGTCTTGAGGTAGATTGATTCCCAATTTTCTGAGAAACCGCCATGCTGAACAAGTTTGCACTCCCACTAGCAGTGGGGGAGTGTTCTCCTTATTCCACATCCGCTCCAACATAAACTGTCATTAGTGTTTTTGATCTTAGCCATTCTGACAGGTGTAAGATGATATCTCAGAGTCGTTTTGATTTGCATTTCTCTGATGACTAAGGATGTTGAGCAATTCCTTAAATGTCTTTCAGCCATTTGAGATTTTTCTGTTGAGAATTCTCTGTTTAGATTCGTACCCCATTTTTTAATTGGATTATTTGGTATTTTGAGGTCTAGTTTCTTCAGTTCTTTATATATTTTGGAGATCAGCCCTCTGTCAGATATGGAGTTGGTGAAGATCTTTTCCCATTCTGTAGGCTGCCGTTTTGTCTTACTGACCGTGTCCTTTGCCTTACAGAAGATTTTCAGTTTCAGGAGTTCCCATTTATTACTTGTGGATCTCAGTGTCTCTGCTACTGGTGTTATTATATTCAGGAAGTAGTCTTCTGTATCAATGCATTCAAGGCTACTTCCCGCTTTCTCTTCTATCAGGTTCAGTATAACTGGATTTATGTTGAGGTCTTTGATCCACTTGGACTTAAGTTTTGTGCAGGGTGATAGATATGGATCAATTTGCAATCTTCTACATGTTGACATCCAGTTATGCCAGCGCCATTTGTTGAAGATTTAACTTTCCTTTATTAAGTCACCCAGTCATGAATAGAAATAGGTAAGCTCTCACAAAGCTAAAATGAAACTATTACTGCCTAAGAAATTTCAGCCTAGAATATCAGACTTTATTTTTGCAAGGTCACAGTCCCTGAGAGGGGTTATTTAGCACTCCTGTTTATGTAGTTATCACAACTAGATCCCACTGTGTGAAACAGTGCCTGGTACTGAGGGAAAACAGTGGATCAAGGGGGCGTGGCTGGGGGGTGGAAGAAAAGGATATGAAGAAGGAATGGATGGGTGAAATGAAGTTGGATGGTGGATGAATAGAGGGTTGATCCTAAGATCAGACCCCGGTTTAATCCTGATTCTGACTGTGCTTTCACATTTACCCGCTGGCCAATTCTCTCTCTCTCTTTTACATATTTTAATGACTTCCAAGGTATTTGAAATTCTCTTCTCAAGCCCTTCTAGTTCCACACTAATTGGCATCTTCTAGGAAAAAAATAATTGGCCAATGATGCTTGTGTTTTAATAGCTGAAGAGCTGAATAAGTTCTCTTCTATGCATTTGCTAACCCAGTACTCGCAGAGGCCCAACCGTGGATGCTGCCACTACACTTGATTTATCAGCCCATGTTCCCAGGCTAAGTCACTCCTCCACACCCCATCACCTCAGTGGCAGCTCTGAGGTGCAGACCCCATCTCTGAGTCCCAGCAAGCTTGAGCTCATCAGGGTAGTATCTACTACCTCATTTCTTGCCTGACAATTGCTATGTCTTGCAAATCCATGTTTCCTGTTCTTCCTTTCCTCTGAAAACCTGATCCCAGAAGAGCCATCTTCATCCCTATATCTGATCATGAACCTTGCTCAACACATCTCTAAAGATGTCCATAATAAACGTAACATTCTTTTTTGAATCCTTTAAGATCCGACACAACATGTCACCTCACATTTCTAAGCTTATCTCCTGACAGCCCTGCTCTCCATCCTCTGCTCCATTTGCCCTGAGTGATCATATTACCTCATCTCAGGCATACTGGACTCTCCAAAGTCCCTTGGCCTCCATCTTACTACAAGCTGGGGCAGAGGATGGCTTCCTGTTCTCTTTTATACCGTCTCAAAATGTATACGCTTGCAGTTTCTGAACTCCATTAAAATGTCTCAGGTAACTGTACTATGGCCAAACGATGACAGATGAAATTGTTCTTCCCAGCACTTCCTGGCTCTCCTGGGGCATGCTCCACAGAGCCTCCTGCGGAAGCACTATCTGGAGCGCTGGTCCGCTGACTAAGGTCAGAGCTGTGTGACTCATTCTGTCTGGTGGTTCTCCCCTCACTGCACATTCAAGACAACCCACAGCTTAGAGCCTTGTCAGCGTGCTTGTGTTCTCTCTTGAGCCTACCTAGCCCAGGTGACAAACCTACTCATGAGCCTGTGCTGGCTCTCTGCCCTTTACTGCTGTGGTCATATGGGAGTTGTAGTGTGACCCGAGGGGAATGTTGAACTGCAGTGCAGTGATGGGAAGGAGCAGAGCCATGCCCACAGGGGCACTGACACAGGAAGGGACACCCGAGTCCCCACACTGGGGGAAGAGCCCCTGCACACTCTTGCTTCCACCAATCACTGAGTATGGGCTCTGTCCAGGACAATCTGTGATTCCAGACAAGGGGGCTCTGTTCATGTGTGGACAATTCCCAGTGGGAAAGAGAGCTGTGGCCACAGCATCCTTGTAAGTTGAAGGAGCCTATGGGAAATCTGGGCAGGATAGCACAGTAACCAATCGCCAGTCATTTTCAAGGCGTGGACCCCAAATCAGCAACATCGTCACCAGGGAACAAGACACAGATGCAGATGGTCAGGCCCATGAAAGACCTAGTGACTTGGATTCTGTAGGTGTGGAACCTAGCTGCACTGTCTTCAGCTGTGAAGGTGACTGACACGCAGTGAACTTTGCAAAGCACTGTGTCCCACCAGCATTGGCAGTGAGCTCCATGGGAACACAGAGATCGGCTGGCTGGTTAATTAACATTGAGGTCACAGCTAGCCTACTTACGTCCCAAGATTCCATGAGGGAAACACATATAACCTCACTGTGGCAAAGGCCCAGTGCCCAGTTACTATCACCCAACCCCAGTGATGCTTATATTCCCATTTTCTTCTGTGTTATTCCCAAAGAGAGAAACTGACCCCCTGAGTACCCCTCCGGCTACAGTCTGAAGTGGGAGTGTGTGTGCTCCCTGAGGTGGGCAAAGTCTTTCCTCCCTGCTGTCGCCAGTCTGATCCGCTGTCTGCCTTTCAACTTTGGGGGTACATTCATTATCTGCTAGTAAGTCTCCCACGTCTGTAAACTCCAGTTTCTCTGACTCCATGCAGTACAAACCAGTAAGCTCTCTGCAAATGAACTCATAAACATTACGGAGCACAATCATTACTTTTAGGTTATTCATGGTTGGGGTGCTAGGTGATGGGAATACACCCCACTTATCAGCTTGCCCCTATAAACCCTGGGGCTTGGTGTCCTGTCTAGGTATTTTTATTGTTAGAGCCGCCTCTTAGATTTTCAGTTGTACCAATGGCTTCAGCTCATGTTTGTGAGAAGATCTCTCAAGATTATTTCAAGAGTCAGGACAGATGGCTTAATGGGTAAGAGCACTTGCTGAGCAAGCATGAGGACCCGGGTTCAGATCACAGCAGCCAAGAAAAAAGTTGGGCGTGACCTACACACCTGTAATCCCTGCACTGTAGAGAGGGTGGAGATGATCAACTAAAATAGGAGGACTCACCTACGCGGGGCGGGGGAAACGGGGGCACCATTTCCTGGCTGGGATCCTGAACTCTATCGGTGGAGAAACAGAACTGGGCAGTAGCATCCATCCATCTCTCTCTGCTGCCTGACTGCGAATGTGATGTGACCAACTGCTTTAAGCCCCCACTGCCTCAGTTTCCCTTCCATGACAAACCCTGCCTTGAACCATGAGCCAAGATAAGCCCTTTCTCCCTTACGTTACTTTTGTCAGAGTATTTTACCATGGCAACAGGAAAGGAAATTAAAACAGTGTTTTTAAGTTTACTTTGTTTCAAAGCATGTTTGGGATTTATACTTTGGGGGCTGGAGAGATGGCTCAGTGGTTAAGAGCACTGGTTGTTCTTGCAGAGGACCTGGGTCTGGTTCCCAGCACTCACATGGTGACTGACATCCACCTATAACTTCAGCTCCAGGGACTTCAACGCCCTCTTCTGGTCTCCATGGGTACTGCACAAATGTGGCCGCAGACATTACAGGCAGGCTAATGCTCATACATATAAAATAAGAGTAAGTGTTTTAAAAAAAAAAGGAGTATAATGTTTAATGCCTAAGAAGTATCTGCATTAACTTATACACAAAACATAATAGCAATTGGACCTCACCCCAATTGTAGGAAACTAAAATCTGGGGATGGAAGAATCATCAGGTTTTTTCCTCGAGCTTCTCTGACTTACTTACCTGTGCTTGTGCGTCAGCTTACTGCAGTGCACACTACCGTGGTGGCTTCAGGCGGTGCTGACAGCCCACACTTCTGTCAACTCCCAGGTAACGCTGTGCTGCTTATCTGGGGACTAGGGGTAGCAACATCCTAAGTGGAGAAGGACCCAAACTCCTTGGCTCAGCCAGCCAGTCTCAGCCAGCCCTCACCCCTAGCTTACTATTCAGGACCTGCATCACCGGCGCCTACAGATTCTGCTGCTTCTGACTCGTACTCTAGGTCACAACCTGCCTCCCCCTGAACTGCCACAGCTCCGATGTCAGTGGAGACGCTGCCATACATCTCAGCCTCTCGCTCCTTACAGCATCCTGTGCTTACCGCGATCCGTCACTAACTCTAGTTTATTGAAACTGATTATTGATGGTTCTCTTTCCTTTACCAAATATCAGCTGTAAAAGAACTGTGTAGGCAGGGAGGCTGAATCACTCACTCTAGTAGTAACAACACAAAGTGTAGTAGCTGGTCGATAAATATTCTTAAGCCGTGTGCCTAACACAGCCTTGTTAGTACAAGAATCAAAGAAAATCTCTCATCCTTTGAAGGTTCATTCTCCCTATTTCAGTTTAGAAAATTATACCTGTCAAGTGAGAGGTGTCTGAAAGGGCCAACAAGCATGTGGGCTTCAGCAGCCTAATTATCACCACACATTTCCATGGTTTCTCTAGGTGGTCTTTTCTTCCTCCTATTGGTCTTCCATCCCGTAATATGCTATGAGGAAAGAAAGCTGGAAGTCCTCTGTTGTCATCTCTTAACACCAGCACCACTTTTTTTTCTCATTTCAGAACAGGCTGTAAGCTTGCCTTGATGGGAGCAGGGGTCTGGTTTCCCAGGGCGTTACTTTGGGAAACTCTGACCAGCACGGTGCCCTGTAGACCCTGCCCTTCAAAGTTACCTGTAGACCTTGATAACAGGCCAGGCAAGGGACAGCCGCTTCGCTGTGGTGGCTTCATCCATCCCATTCATAACCAGTAAATAAAGACAGATGAGGGAACATGGCCAGTGGGGTGGGGGTGCTTGCTCCCTCTTCCATTTCCCAAGTTGTTTACTGTGGAGAGCCAATATTGGTCCTTGCTGCTACTGGCTGTTTTTTCATTAAATGTCTGGCTCTGTGATATGCATTCTTTGCTTAATGACTTTCCTTGTTTAATAACTTTCCTTCATCTCCTATCTAGCCCAGGATTGGGAAGCAAATTTAGTATTGTGGAGATTCATTTTGCTTCCAAACCTCCTTTCCTCAGGTTTTTGCTCTGGTCGGCACATGCCAACTGCCTTGGTTCATATATTGTAATCTTAAACCCCCAAAGTGATGGTTTTAGGCAGTGGGACATTTAGAAGGTGGCTAAAGACAGAGGACTTTATAAAAGTGACCCACAAGGCAGGTCTGCCTCTTCCCCAGTGTGAGGACACAGGAAGACAATGCCATCTGTGAACCAGAAAAAGGGCCCTCCTCACACCTCAGATCTGCTCGAGCCTTGACCTTGGCTGGACATTCCTTCCAGCGCCTAGAATGGTATACAGTACTTTTCTGCACCTGACTGTTGTGCTTTGTTGTAGCAGCTAAATGGACTAAGACAGCGTTCTAAATCTGGAAGCCCCTTTAAGTTCCAGACCTTCCTCCGCTGAGCCAAAGGCCACACTGCTGAAAAAGTCTGTGATTCACCAAGGCGCTCGCTGGTTTGGAGCCGGAGCCGGCTCCTCTCTTAAGGGTCCAGATTGGCTCCTGAAAGCATTTTGTCCAGCTTTCACATTTGCATATCCTCCTAGGCTTGCTCAGTCTCCACCCACCTAACTCACAGAAGTAGAAGAACCAGTCATCCTGGGACAAAAATGAGTGAGGGTCTGGGGGTGGGCTCTGGCTCTGGTTCCTGGGTCCACAGCACAGCTCTCCAGCACTGGACTTGGCTACATCATCCCCTCTTTCCCTCCCGTACCGCCCAGAGAAGAGAGCTTTTCTTTTATTAATCATGCGATAACATCTTTCAAGGCTTTAAAAAGCTTCCCGCGTGCAGTGTGCATCATGTTAGGCCTTTAGAAATGCCAACGAGTTACGCGATGATTTCCTGCTGTTGCTCAGCAGAAAGACGCCAAACATACTCAAAGTGGCTGTGGGCCGACCGCAGCCTCCTGGTACCTGCAGCTGTGAGCTCTGGTGCCCACCCTGTGTTCTTTACTCCAGCGGGTTCTGCATATAATTGCATGGGTCTCAAAGCTGGCCAAAGGTCAGAATCTCCTGGAGGAGCTTAGAAACCATAATTCCCTCTTGGCAACTTTGGCTGGGGGTCCAGAATGAAGTCTGACAACTTGCAGCTAAGATGAGCAATACTGATCTCTGCACTCTGTCCCTCCTGGGTCCTTTTCGGAGCGGGGGAATTTTCCCCAGTTACCATCTTCTCTTAGACCACTACCCTCTCTCCTTCCTCATCCGAAGTCTGAATTTTTAGATTGGATGTGATTTTTTTTTCCTCTGAACACTAGTCCCATGGTAGTGAGACCCCTGACTCCTTCCTTATGTTTACTGGGCTCCCATCCCTGAGTTTTAGAGAGAACTGAAGCTTGCTCTCCACAGGGAGCCTAGCAGGTAGCCCTCAGCTCCTGAGGAAAGACAGTGCTCCAGTATGCCCATGATCCCTCGCAAAAAGAATGGTAGAAAGGAGCAGGCCTGGCCCTGGCCAGGCTAGAAATGTCATCATTTGCTCATTCCATCTCTAACACCCATCATCACTATCCTCTGCAGTGTGCCCGCAGCCAGGAGAGCCTGTACTAGAACTAAGATTATTTAGGGACTTATTTACACCCATAAACCTCCAAAACTGTGACTTACATACTCTGTTTCTTTAGAAAGTTGGTTTCTTCAGGTTTTTTGTTACAGTCACATAAGACTGACTAACATGCTGGATATTCTTGCAGTTGGGCATGATCATGTGACCTGGTTCCACCAGTCAGGCCTATTTTTCTGGCCGTTGACTTTGAATCCATTAAAACAAGGAAGGAAGGAATCTGGGAAGTTGCACTGTATCTGGAGCCCTAGTGGTTGAGTGGAGGCTGCTTTGTTCAACAGGCAGCAGTTGCCAAGCAATAGTCTAACAGCTTGTTTGCATAGTGTCATCTTGACTTTCTTGAATGGCTAGTGAGCCTCCTCGCAGTTCCTTCAGTGACTCTGTGAGTACACGTCATCCATTTGACAATTACCTTTCCCTGCCCCATCAGCCAGAGTCCATCTCTCTGTTAACAACTAGGAACAGTTCACTGGATTACGTGTCCTTCAGTGGATGTTGCCAAAAGCTCGTCTCAGAAAAGAAAAAGCTGCCTTCTTACAAATGAGAATCAATCTTCATCTCCAACCCTCTAATACAAGTCCAGAGATCATGCTTGACACTTCTAGCTCCATTCTCTTACAACCATTTTTTCTTTTGATCCCTGAAAAGATAATTTAACTAGCTGAACTTTAATTTATCATTTATTCATATTTGAAGTCGGATAACACATCCCCCAGAGCAGCCTCTGCTTCTGACCCACCACTCAGCTGTCCTTGGCACTTATGACCAAGTGATGACATTGTGAGAATGGCCCCTTTGGCAGGCTTTGCAGCCTCACTGGTTGTCAGCTTGATTGGATGTGGAATCAACTAAGAGACTTGTGTGGGTGGTGAAGGTATTCCTGGAAAGATTAACTGGAGGGGAAGACCTTCCTGCAGAAGGCAGCACCTTCCCGATGTGGCCCAGATGTAAGGAAGTCCCAGGAAAAAGCCTGGCTTTTTGTCTGTCTGCCTTCATTCTGGGATGCTGGGGGTATCTGCTCTGTTTCTGCGATGGCTGCCCTCCTTTGCTGACACTGGAGCCCAGCTTCTTCAGCCTCTCAATGTGGAATGAAGGCCAGTGGCTCCCCAGAGATCCTCCTGGCCTTCATCTCCAGACCGAGTCAGCTAAAGCACCCAGCCTCATTGACTGAGTCACTTCTAGGGTTGAAACCCCTTCAGCATGCCCAATGGTCATTGTTGAACTCCCCAGACAGTGCCAAATAAGCTAATCTAATAAATCCCCCCCCTTGTATGTATATTCATTCTACCATTCTGTTCCTCTGAGACCCTTTACTAATGCTTACTTTATAAGATAAAGGAAAAATGAGTCCTGACTACTCTGTGAGGCTCCATTAGTGGATGTCATACACAGTGCAGTCAGTGGTCCCCGTGATTGTGAGGAAGAGCCCTGATGGATGGAGGAGGAGAAGGAATTGTTGCTCCATAGTATATCTCAAGCTCTCCTGCCATACCTCGTTGATGGTTGGGCCATAAAAGGCATGGGTTGAAACTTCATGAAACATAGTTCTAGAGAACTAGGCTTTCATGATAAACAGTAGTAGACCTTATGGTTGATCCTCTATTCCAGTGCTAACGTGAGTCACCAATTTGTCCCTCAAATATTTAATATATTTGCAAGTACTCTACACATGGTCCTGACCCCAGCTCAGGTAGCTAACAGGGAAACCTTGTGACCGGTCTCCAAAAGTCTTGGTATTTTCTTTCATTGGAGTGTTTAGAAGTATTTGCAATGGTAGAAGCTTGGATCTTGGAGAAAGCTGAATGACATAAGGCCTTGATCTTTCAGTAGTTCATCCACATGAAGCATTGGCAAGCATCTGTAATTTCCATGATTCAAGGTAATAGTTTTCTCAGAGGTTTAACCTGGTACACAAATGTTCTAAAACTCCAAAGCTTGTCTCATTGAAAGAAATATTTTGATGCTCACAAAAGATGCTCTATGGGTTTTTACCTAATATTTTAAAAAATTATTTTATGGATATGAGTGTTTGCCTACATGTATGTATGTGCAACATGTGGGTACAGTGCCCACAGAAGCCAGAAGGAGGCACCAGATCACCCAGAACTGGAGTTACTGTTGGTTGTAAGCTGCCATCTAGGTTCTGGGAACTGAACCCAGGTCCTCAGCAAGAGCAGCCAGTGCTCAAAAACACTTATCGGTTACTCCACTCCAGCCTCCAATTTTTTGGGAGATGGCATGAGACTGTTCTTTTAACTTTGTATCCTGAACAGCTCTGGCAACACCATATCCTTAGAAGACGTTCAACACATACTTGTGACTAAATGAGTGGGTGTATGGATGCATGAAGAGACAGAGAGAAGGGTAGGAGTGGAGGGAACAAGATCAAATGTCATGAACAAAATACCCCTTGTGGACTGGGATGTATGAGTTTCAGTAGCCAAGGTCATGCAATGTCTCATGAACAGTCTTTGATCTGTCAGAAAGGTCATTAGTCCAGAAGACAAAACAGCTAATATTCACAGATCTGCCTTTATATTGCATTCTGTTCTGAGCTGTTCATCTCATCTCCAGCACTTCCATTGTTCTATTTATAAAACAACGGAGATAAATTACCCAATATCTTAGAATTCATCCAACATTAATGTCCTGAGATTGGATTAACGATTGCTGCAGAAAATGAAAACTGACAGAAAGGACAATGTTAGAAATTAATACCAGCATTTAAGTTTTTCATTCGTGCATTTTTAATAACTTTGATATAGGCTTACATTAAAAAAATCAGTTTGCTTTTGAAATCTGATAATTAATGGAGCCAGTTGTAGCACATGCCTGAAATCCCAGAATTCAGAGAGCTGAGAAAGGTGAATTGCCCTGAGTTTGAGACCAGCCTGGGATACACAGTGAGTATGCATTTAATTTATGATTCATTCTTCATTCATTTACCCAAGACAAATGAAATAAAACCCCATGCAAAATATGTGTATTAATGTTCCAGAATGATCACAATATCAAGAAACTGTAAGGAAGCCAAACATCTATCAATAAGTGAATACTTGAATAAAACAAGGTATGTCCATATGATGGACTACTCCTCAGCAAGACAGCCATTCATGGTCTTTGAGTCTCAGAGCAGCTTACTTACTCATTTATTTATTTGGAACATGAAGACCCCATGTTCTAAAGCTTTCTTTTCCTCTTCCCCCCTCTCTCTTTCTTTCTGTTTCTTTTTAAAGATAGGGCCTTGCCACTTAGCTCAGGCTGGCTGAGAACTCACTGTGTATTCCAAGATGGTCTTGAACTGGGATCAATTTTCTTGCCTCGGTTTTCTGAGTGCTGAGATTGCAGACATGTGACATGGTGCCTGACTGAGTGTATCTTAAGAAATAACCCCCGTTCTCTCATTTTCCTCTCCTTCCTCCTTGCTTAACCTCTTCCTTGCATATTTTTCAAGTGTACAAATGGCTGACCCTCAATTAATTTCACTCAATTACTTCACTAATTTTACCAATTAATTCCACTAATGAACAGGGTGAGGGGTTCTGAAATCAGAATAGCCAGACCTGAATATCAACTCCACCATTGACTATCTATGTGAGTGGGAGAATTATAAACCTTCTCATTTTCTCTCTCCCAGTAAACAGAGATAGAAATGGTACCCGTCGTTGGAGAGTAGTGATGAGGGTTAAAGTAGTTCATGAGAACCCCTCCCCACAGTTTCTGGTACAGGAAGACCATAGAGGGCACTGCAGCATCCTTCTAAGCTTCTGACCAGAATGTCGCACACCACTGTACTGTTTAGAAAAAAAAATGATCACTAAAATTACCATAATTTCTACTTATTTGGTGGCTGCTATGTGCCAGACACTCCTCAAATCAAATTCTATTTGATCTCAAAATACTTCAGTCTAATGAGTATTATCTACTTTCCCAGTGGGAAAACTTAGAATCAGGGAGGTCAAGCATTTGCATAAGGTCATACTCATTTGCATAATGAGTTAATGACTGAGCCCAAATTGAATCTGAATCTTTCGAACTTGAAAGTTTATCCATCCATTCTTTCTATACCCTGTCTCTCCAAGTAGAGTTCTAGTCCACAGTCAAGAAATACTTCATATATTTAGCACGAGTAATCTTAGCTCATACAATGAACTCTTTCCATTCGACCTTTGAAAGTTTGCATAGTGTTTGCACCCCTCCTCTACATATATACACACACCGCTACCGTCACAAGCTCACAAGGTTGCTTCTGAGTTAGAGGTCAAATCCATGTCCACACATGCAAATTTCCTACCTGGCAAACACTAAAGACCCAGACACTCTGAAGCGCTATGTTTCCTGGTGATGTAGTTAGAGTCCCAATGTTGTAGAGATAAAGTTAGTGAGGGTCACACTGGTGGCTGCTATAATCAGAGTTCAGTTCAGGAGTCCACAACAAGGACAACTTGGGCTGAAGGAGATTGACTCTTCTCATGACCTATTAATTGACTTGCTGTCCTTTAGCATAAATTATTTTTATAGTTTTCAGGAACCAGAAGTATGGTTTATGAAAAGAATGGATATTCCAATATAAAGTCAGATTTGAGTCAGGAGGGTTAGGGTGGCTTTAAAATATTTAAATAGGATCATCAGTGTGTCTCTATAAAAGCAAGTTTCCTGGATAGTGATAGTTCACTCTGACATGCCTGTCAGAGAGGAGAGGGTGCCTGAGCTGACACATTAAAAATAAGTAGCTAATTAATGTAGAGATGAGATACAAATTTCATTATATAGTGACTTAAAGGTTCTCTCTGAATATTAAAGTGTTGAGCTCTCCACTATGTAAATCTAGCCTCTTTCCTAATGGAGGAGGCAGGAGCTTTGAGAAGGCAGTGAGGACATTTGAGTCTAAATGGACTGGACCGTTATCAGTTTGGCAATTTTTGGTTGATAAAAAACAAAATAAGGCGGAGAGGAAGAGGTCATAGAGCATCAAGGGGTGGCCCCATCAGCATGTGTGTAAACCAAGACACTCTGAAACCATTCCATGACAAGAAAAATTGTATTAACAATAGCACAGCAGAAAGGTAGACCCTAGGATACAGATCACCTAGAAGGAATATCCTACCTTTCTTTAAAAGAAGTCATCAGAAGACCCAAGCTAAGGAGACACCAGTCCTGACTTCTCTGGACATTTGGCCCACAGTATCATCCATGAGCATAAGCCTGAGACTTTGTTCTAGCTTGCCTGAAAGAGCTTAATATACAGTGATTTCTCACAAACAAGGAGAGAAGCTGTACATGGAATGTCTGAGTCCTCACCAAACCATCAACAAGAATGTTAGTGTTAGGATTAGGGTGAGGGTTTGAATAGAGACTTTGAAGAGTTGATTGGGTCATAAGGCTAAAATATCGAGGAATGGGATTAGCACCTTTATAAGAGAATCCAGAGGCTCTCTCACTCTTCTTGCTATTGAGAACATGCTGAGAAGCTGACCAGTCATGAACTAGGAAGGCAGCTTCACTAGATGTGAATCTAGTAACATGTTGCCCTTGGACTTTCTGACATCTTAGAACTGTGAACAATGGACAATGTAAGTGTTCTACAGAAGCAGCTCAGTCTGACTAAGGACAGGAAGGAAATTCCACATCATGATGTAGTGCACGAACAGAAAGCACCCTACAGGAGAAACTCTAAGAACCTGAAGAAGCAGCTCTGCTGGCTGCAATTCTCACTGCTCTGGTGCTGAATCGGACAGCTCCTCACTCTTCTTGGAAATTCCGCAGCTCTTCCAAGGCTGTCTCATCCCGTCCCACTAAGAGAGTAAATGAATCCCACTTCTTTATCACTCTTCTGAAATGTTTCCAACCTCCTTTCTCACTCACTCTTATTCTCAAAAGTCATTCAAACCAGATTCATCGACATTTCTTTTCTTTTCTTTTCTTTCTTTTTTTTTTTTTTTTTCTTTTTCGAGACAGGGTTTCTTTGTGTAGCTTTGCACCTTTCCTGGAGCTCACTTGGTAGCCCAGGCTGGCCTTGAACTCACAGAGATCCGCCTGCCTCTGCCTCCTGAGTGCTGGGATTAAAGGCGTGTGCCACCAACGCCCGGCTCATCGACATGTTTCTGAGGCACCAGAGTGGGGGGAAAAGACAGGAGAAAACTCTAGTCCCATGAGATAAGGGTACAATAGAGAGAGATAGACTATATATGGTTCTGGAAGCACATAGAATCCCTCACTCAGCATCAGAAGCTCAGCAGGACCCTAAACCATGTCCCAGAAGACTGATAGGCTATAGTCAGGATGAAGAACTGATGAGAACCCTGGGTGGAAGACAAGAAGATTCCTCTGCAGCAGCAGCAGCAGCAGCAGAAGCAGAAGCAGCAGCATGTCCCTTGCAAAGTAAAGTGTCCTGTGTATCCGTGAAATGGTACCATGATTGTCTCAGTAAACAGGCACCCACCATCCACACTTCAGAATTTTATACTCAAGTTATTTTTGTGAAAGGGCACCTATTCATTCACTTATTTAAAAATATTTATGGAACATGACAATATGTGGTAGGCACCATGCTAAATGAAAGGGACATTATTATGTCATGATCAGTAGAAGAAACCATGCCCAAATCTTAAATAAAAATGCTTTCAATGGTTTCAAATGAGTGAAGGAAATTTAAAAGTGAAGAAAAAGGAAAATGAGAGGTAAGAAGAGCTATTATTGGAAGGAAAGTGGGAGAATTTTCTAGGTGTGAAAATAGACATTGAAATGAGGCGAGGTGGGGTGGGAGGCAGAGTAGATAGGATTCAGAGTTTTTTTTCCCTTGGTTGAAAGGAGCAGCTGAATTGAGAGTTATGTTGAGAGAGTACTTTATGTGCTCAGAACGCAAGGCAGAGGGATAGCATGTGGTTTTAAGGATGACATAGAAATAAAACATGAACAGGCTTCAAGAATTCCAATTCAGTTAGAGAGCCAAGGGCTTACATCAGCATTTTGTGGCCATGCTAGCAGATGCTTTGAATTAAAATCTAAAACACATGGAAGACATAAATCTTGGGATCAACCTAGCACCTAGGCAACTCTAACATCTCTCACGTTGTCTGTAATGTAACAAAGAATATTAGGCACCTAGTTAAATGCCATTTCCATGATAAAAGCTAGGTTCCTATTCCTTACCCTTTAGACCATACTTTTTAAAAAAAAAAAAAAAACTCAAATAGATTGCGTTTCATCCTTCTTGACTCATTGAATCACTTTCTCCTATCTTTCACAATATGGAAACTACTCAGATAATCATGGAATGGAAATCTGGCCCCAAAGAACAGTACATGATGTTTTCCTGGAGGAGCATGACAAGCAGTGTGAACTCATGACAAACAGTGTGAACTCATGACAAGCAGTGTGAACTCATGACAAGCAGTGTGAACTCACTTGCAGAGTTTTTAAGTCAAGAAGTGAGATCAAAGACCTGGTCTAGGATCTGCCTTCTTTTCTTTCCTCAATGTTTGCATTAAAGAGAGTGATTGAACACACAGAGTTTTTGCTACAGCCAGGGAAAGTCCTTCCCTTCTTGACTCCAATCTGTGCAGATGGAACTTGTGGTGGTATTGTGATCCCCAAAATATTGTGCACCCTAATAAACTTATCTGGGGTTAGAGAACAAAACAGCCACTAGATATAGAGGCCAGAAAAATGGTGACTCATACCTTTAATCCCAGGTTTGTTTTATTAATAAGGCCATTTAAGATTCATGCTACATCTGGAGCCCAATGTTTGTGGTACGAATTCACAAAAAAGCCACTTGCCTGTGGCCTTTCGGGCCCCTGCTCAAACATGAGCTACCCTCAGCTGATTGTGTTGGAGCTCGCTGGTAGGATTTACTGAAGGAGGCAGAGGCAGGAGGATCCCAAGTTTGAGGCCGGCCTAGGAGGCTTGCTAAGGAGAAGCTTTGACCCTAGCCACAAACGGTGGTGGAACCATGGAGGCAGCGGCTGCTGCTTTGAGTTGCTGGCTCCTTCTCATCGTGTTGGTGACTGCGGTGATGCTGCTACCTGGGACAAAGAGTTTACTGCTGCTTGTTCAGAGAAAAATTTCCAGGACCATCGTGTTACAAGAAAGCATCAGCAAAGGTCATTAGGAAAAGTTTGGCAAGACAAATTGTGGGGAGAAATTGCTGTGAAGATTTTCTCTTCTAGGGAAGAACATAAATGGTTCCAAGAGACAGACATTTATCAGACTGTGATTGTTCCAAACCACAGAGGAGGCAATAAAAAAAAATCTGCAGGGAACCATGACCATGCCTAAGAGCGACTTTGAAATCTTCAAAAAGATGACAGGAGCCCACAATGATGATTCTACATGGACTATGATAAAGCCATTAAGCTGATTAACACCATGGAAAGATCGACTTTGGACTACAAACTACTCAGGACAATTTCGAGATGGCTAGCTGAGATGATCTAGCCTGACAGACTACTCGAACAAGGACTTGAGACAAGGCCTGCACTTTCCCATTATGCAGAGACTGGTCAAATGATACAGGACTTGACAATTAACCCAAAATTTTTCTTTTCAGGATTCCCTAAAGATGCCTTCACCCCCAGAAAACAGGAAGTAATTTTAAGAAAATGACGCCCACATTCCCAAGAGATGGGATGGGAGGTTTTTGGTTGTTTAATAAGTTATGGATATTGTCATTGTTTACAATGGTTGGTTACAAGTTGTTTATTGTTAATGGTCAGGAAAAAAAGCTGAACAAGGAGATTAGATTCAGAGTTTTTGTTTAAAAAAAAAAGAAAAAGAAAAAAGAGAATATAGATATGAGGTAGATCATTGAATCTACTCTGAGAAAAAAGATAAAGAAATAATAGGACAAATGGGTAGATCATTGAATCTACTCTAAAAAAGGGGGAAGATATAAAAATGACAAAAGGTAGATTACTGAATCTATTATGAAAAGAAGAAAGAGAGAATATGGATAGAATAAGATAAAAAGGGAGATTATTGAATCTACTTTTAAAAAGGGACTACTTGTTTTAAATAGGATAAGTAATAAATTTTTTTTGTCTGAGTTTATCAAATGTTACTGGACTGGACATTGTTAAGACATATATAATGGAGTTTTTTTGTCTAAATCTGTCTAATGATAATGGACTAGACACTGTTAATGTAATTCTTGACTGTAACCTTTTATTATTTTAGACAAAAAAGGGGAAATGTGGTGATATTGTGTTCCCCAAGATATTGTGCACCCTAATAAACTTATTTGGGGTCAGAGAACAGAACAGCCACTAGATATAGTGGCCAGAAAATGGTGGCACACACACCTTTAATCCTAGCATTCCAGAGGCAGAGATCCATCTGGATCTCTGTGAGTTCAAGGCCACACTGGAAACAGCTAGGCGTGGTAACAAGAGCCTTTAATCCCAGGAAGTGATGGCAGGAAGCAGAAAGGTATATAAGGCGTGAAAACCAGGAACTGGAGCTGGTTAAGCTTTTAGGCTTTTGAGCAGCAGTTCAGTTGAGATCCATTATGATAAGGACACAGAGGCTTCCAGTCTGAGGAAACAGGATCAGCTGAGAAATTGGCAGGGTGAGGTGGCTGTGACTTGTTCTGCTTCTCTGATATTTCAGCGTTCACCCCAATACCTGGCTCCAGATTTGCTTTTTATTAATAAGACCTGTTAAGGTACTTGCTACAGGAACTACCTCACCTGCTCAGAAAACCAAACAGATGAAACCTCTGTCATCTGAAGGTGAAAGACCGAGAGTTGGTGCCAACATCTAAAATGCCCAGCAGTGGCATAGACCACCTGGCTTTAATATCCTCAGAGATCTGCTCCCTTCTTCATCACCATCTCAGGAATTTGTCAACGCCTGGGTACAGAGCACTGGCTCACATAACGGAAAGGTTCAGGGCTGGCCTGTGCCTGGAAATAGCTATCAGCATCCTGAGTCATCTCAAACTGCATACTCTAGGTAGAGCACCAGTGAGGGTTTCTTCATTTAATCTTCGTTCATCTGAACTTTGCTTTAGTTTCCCTTCAAAATGCACACATAGGAGGCTGAAAAGGAGCCTGGCATGGTGGCATGTGTCTGCAATCCCAGCACTTAGGAGATGGAGGAAGACAAATCATGAGTTCTAGGCCTGTTGACTGGACTTAGTGGTGTCCTGTCTCAAAAAGAAAGCTATGAAACTTTGGCCATCAGGGGAATGGCTTACTAAGGGTGATGCATTTCCAGGCACAGAGAAAGTGGGGAAATTCATGTCATCCATGATGCTCTGCTTCTCCATAGGTCACCCCAAAACAATGAAGCCAAGCATCCACAGAAGGAGACTAATGAGACTGAGCTAAAAATGTCCCAGCTTATAATTAATTTGAGACACAGTCACAGTGACAGAAATTGCATATACCTTTCTTTTCCCAGAGGGAATTGTTGCCTCTCTGTATCATTTTGTTTGAATTTTTAATGAGCATATATTCATAATTTCTTACATAATTTAAACTGTTTTCAAACCATAGGATCATATGCAAATACAACGTGCTCTTATAACATGTTTTTGCATAGGAAACACCTACATCTTAGCAGAAAAATGGGAAATAAATGGCCTTTCTTTTCTGTCTTTTTCTTCTGTCAGCAAGAGTACCAATTTCCTGGGGGACCTTTGGCAAAACAAATCACCTTCCATGCTTGGTTTTGACTGGCAGAAATACTTAGTATGCAGAGTAGGGACAAACAGAAATGCCAGGTCACCTGCAAGCAGTGTTCAGCATCTGTGGGTGATGTGAGGTCACCCTGTGTGACATGTTAGAAAGCAGCTGGCCTTGCAGCCCCAGTGTTATGTCTCATGAGTGTCAGCATCTCCACTCTAGACTCAGGAAACAGCAGATGAGAGCAGGATCCTTAAGCAGTTCCTATATCCTGAGCTGAAATGAGATGGCCACCAAAAAACAGTGTTGAAGACATCACAAAGGGACACACCAAAGTCACTGGCAAAAAGCAATCTACCTCTGCATCATAGCACAAAGATAACCTGCTCCTGTGTGGATCCGAATGGATGCCAACGTTCTGTCTCCCGTGTGGCTCCCATATGATTCCCACAGCTGTGGCAGATGGTGGTTCCTCAAGTGAGAAAACTGAGATCCATAAAATGAAACAAGTTCTCACAAATGGACACAGTGGGGGCTTTGGGGTTGATGTGCTGGCTAGTTTTATGTCAACTTGACACAAGCTAGTGTCATCTGAAAGGAGGGAGTCTCAGTTGAGAAACTGCCTGCATAAGATAGGGCTGCAGGCAAGCCTATAGCGCATTTTCTTAATTAGTGATTGATGGAAGAGAGCCCAGTCCTTTGTGGATGGTGCCACCCCTGGGCTGATGGTCCTGGGTGCTGTAAGAAAGCAGGCTGAGCAAGCCATTGGGGAGCAAGCCAGTAAGCAGTATTCCTACATGGCCTCTGCATCAGCTCCTGCCTCCAGGTTCCTGCCCTGTGTGAGTTCCTGTCATGACTTTCCTCAGTGATGGATCCTTACCTCAAAGTGTAGGTGGAATAAACCCTTCCTTCCCCACATTGCTTTTGGTCCTGGAGTTTCAATATAGCAGCAGTAGTAACCCTAATTAAAACAGCTGGTCATCCCCTACGCAACATCTGGACATGGCTTTCATGTGCCCTGATGGGCAGACCACCAGCCTCAGGCAGGCATTAAAGATGCCAAGGAGACTGAGTCTAGCAGGTCCTGTGTGATATCATTTCAGGCCTATTCAAGAGTCTATCAGTAACATCCACATGTTGACATCCATGGTCCAGGACAATAAGACCCAGATGCCCACACATCACAGGTATGTATGCATCTCACTCTTCTCTGGTGAACTTGGAAATATCTTATCTACAAAGCCATGTTCTTAAGATTCTTTCTTTCCTTTTCCTCCTCCTCCTCCTCCTCCTCCTCCTCCTCCTCCTCCTCGATCTACCCTTCCCCCCTCTTACACACCTCTTCTTTCCACTCTCCTTTTTCTTCTCTCCCTTCTTCCCTTATAGTAATTGTGATTTTGGAGTTTCTCTTCTTTTGTAAAATGTCAATTGTCCGTATCAGAGCATAGCTTTTCATATAAAATTACAAAGTTAAAAATTAAGTAAGTAATTTACAAACGTAAGCCAAGTGGCAAGAGGAACTGAAGACAGCCCAGGGAATGAGAGCCAGCCAAACGGAGGTGGCTTTCCAAACTGGGAACCGTCCTGGCTCTCTACACTAGCCACTATCTCTCTGTGATCGCGGTGATGATGGAGGCTGATAGTACTTCTGCTCAGACTGCCAGTCTGCTCTTACTGTTTGCATCCAAAGAGTCACTGACATTATGATGTTCAGGAGCCGGGCATAGTCATGCACACCTGTAGTTCTAGCACTTCGGAGGCTTAGGAAGGAGGATCCTGGGTTTAAGATCAGCCTTGGCTACATAAAAGAGCACTTTAACAAGATGATAGCCAGGAGCTGGAGACGTGGCTCAGAAGTTAAGAGCATTGACAGCTCTTTCAGAGGACCTGGGTTCAATTCTCAGCACCCACATGGCAGCTCACAACTGTCTGTTACTCCAGTTCCAAGGGACCTGACACCCTCACACAGACATACATGCAGGCAAATAACCAATGCACACAAAATAAAAATAAATTGTTGTTTTTAAAAATAGATGATGCCACAGAGATTCGAATGCGTTCTGAGTACAGAACATTGTCCCCTCACCTGCCTCCTCCTTAGTCCTTATTTTCTGGTCACATGGCCTTAGTTAGGGCATCAGTGTTTAGCATACTGTAGCCATATGAAGATGCCCACACGTTCTTTGTAAGTCATAGCACAGATGATGAACCCTGATCACCAGGAGGACTTCACCATGATGGAAAGATAAAATGGCATTGGTCAGGCAGGGTTCAATGCACAGGTAACTGCAAGGTCATTATAGAAAATTCAGGTCCATGAAGAGCAAAATCAGGATCTTGGACGAATGGGACATTTTCATTTTAAAGTATTTTGCTCCTGGTTTTCAAATACAAACAATAATAATTTATCTAGAAGTGGTGGAAAGGCGAGGAATACGCAAGTGATTCGTGTGCGTTCTTCACAGTGTGGGTGTAGTGTGGGGAAGGGCGGCAAACACTGAGCGCTGGGGAACAGCATATGTGGCTGCTTTTACAATGAGGCATTTGTTCATTCCCCAAACATGTTTTTATCCAGTCCCAGATTCCTGCTAAGCTAGATTGGCATAAATATTATTTAAAAAAATAAAGAGGCTGAAGGGCAGTAATTTAACAAGTTGTTGCAGGATGGGGGTATCTTAAAGTAACAGTGGTGAAGCAGGCCACATGCAGAGGCAGGGTTCTCAGTTTAGAGCTGAGTGATGAAAATGAGCATTTTCAGAGCCGAACAAAGAACATTTCAGACAGCGAAAACGGAAAATCCAGCTCTGAAGTTAGGCAAGGGCTTACCATGCTTGAACAGAAAGGAGCCCAATATGGCCAGATCCACACTGCAGACTACCAGTGTTTTGTCAGGAAAGATCTGGAGGCAATTCACAGATGCCATGAAATTTTAAAGAGATGTCTCACAGCACTTGGGAAGAGGGAGATGTGTCTTGTCAGTCATTAGCAATGAGATCTATGATTTGTTCCCTTCCAGAGCCAGCAGCATGATGAATGCTCTCATCCTGAATGCAGCACCAGACATTGTCTCCTTGGGCCCACATTGATCACTGCTAAATCGGCACAGGCCGAGAATTCCACCACCTGCACGGAGAAAGTACATGATATATCTTTCATCCGCAACTTTAAGAGTCGGGTGGTCCTTCTGGTTCCTGAAATACTCTTCTTTCACACAGGTGCCTCAGTTGCTGTTTTTGGTTCATGAAATGGGAGAGTAATTAAACACAACTCAAATGGGAGATTGTGGGAGGGTTGCTGTGAAGGTTACTATATAACCCCTTTAAAATTAAATATACCTATTAAGAAATATTTAATGTCTTTCTACTAAACTAGGCACTGTGAAAATGAGGAGAGAGAGACAGAGAGAGAGAGAGAGAGAGAGAGAGAGAGAGAGAGAGAGAGAGCGCTTCTTATATGAGGAATTTACAAACTGTTGATAGAGAAAAGATACATCAACAGTAGAAATTTAGGGTAATGTAATGAAAGAAAAATTTCTGTTGCTTAGGCTACTATAATAATCCAAGATAAGAAAGCAACCGTGTGTTAGGGCCAATGTTAATCATACAGTGAGCACACTGTTCAATATACAGGACACAGAAGGTAATAAACACGTCAAACAGAAAAGTGAGGTAGATAATGTGTTGTGATTCAAAAGTGGGGAATCTCAAGGCAAGAGAGCCAGCAGGGCCTTCTGTGTGGGTGGCAATAGGTAGAAGGCCAGTGTGTCATGGGATATCACACCAGGGGCAGAAGCACTCACATAGATCACTTCCTGGACGTCTTAAACTTAACCAAAGAAGCAGTTTTATTGTCCTAAGAAAGCAAGCACAAATAACTCTTTTTCATAAATATCACTCTGCTAACTATATTCCAGAGAAAAGAGATCAAAGGCCAAGCTATAAAAGCAAATAATTCATATGTAGCCGCATTAGACCTTGTGCAGGGAGAGCAGTGAGGGCGAGAAGATGACGTGTGGAGAGCTCGGGCTGCGCTACTGTGGTCCGCGACTCCTCCCCGGGCTCACGCATGCCTGGCACATCCCTCCCTGGAGCGTCTGCTGCCTGTGTTGTTCTTCCCCAGACATCCACAGAGCTCACTCCCTGGCCGCCTCCAGTCTCCTTTCCACACGCTGCCCGCTCACTGAGTCTTTCTGGAATGCCCTCCCTGGCACGCCTGCTTCCACTCCACCTCACCAAGCTTCACCGCTCGCTCGCCCACCTGCGTTATCTCATTCACTTTCCGTTTACTTGCTGTGTTCCTCTGTTGGAGTCTGGATGAAGGGAGGTCATTTTAATACTTTATTCATTTCTCTTTTCAATTCCGGTGCCTGAAAATGTAATAACAATTAATAAATACATTTTGGATGAATCATTTGGTCCCAAGTGTGTGTGTATCCTTTGTCCTTTGGCCTCAGTATGTAGCAAGGCTGTCCTGCAGCTCACAGAGGGTCCGGGCCTCTGCCCCATCACCACACCCACTGAGTCGATAATGTTGCTGAGACATCACAAATCTGAAGGGACCTCTGACTACCATCTCCGGGATGAATTACGTGCTTGGACCACTGACTGGACATTGATTTCTAGAAACAACTCCAAGGGCTTGGCTTGTTGCTGTAGGTTGCTTGTTTCAGTTTTTGAGGGCTAATAATTTTTGTGAATGAAAAAGCACTCAGCGTTTCGTATAATGGTGTCGATTCAACTCCACATGTGGGAAAGAAACAGACTGCCTGCCGCTTAATCACAAAGTCAGAACCGTGCTGGAGTGCATTCTTGGGGAACTGGAGATGCTGAGTGCATGCTACCCAGAGTTACAGAGAATAGCACACAGCACCTATGTAAGCTTGGGAGAGGGTTCTCACTAGCCAGTCTGTGCCGCCTATTGGTTGACAGGGCACTTAGAAAAAAATAAAAAGTAAGTTTTATTGGTCTAGTTTCAATATTGGCAATTATGGACTCTAGGCTGAGAACAAGAAATCTTTTTTAAAATTTTGTTTTTTGTTTCCTACATACATGCAATATGTTGTGTATATATCCATATCTTATTACCCCTGCTACCACCTCCCCTTTTCCTCTGAACCCCTTCTTCCAAACTAGTCCTTTGGTGGCTGCACTATCAAAGAAAGTGAGTCCCATCAACAGCTCTTCAGGAAGGCTGGGCCTTGTGGGCACCTCCCCTATCCATGGTGGAACATTAAAGAGCCCAGTCTTGTGCGTGTCCATAGCTGCTCTGTGCTCATGCATGCAATGGCCATGTCATGTCACGTCTGGATGCCAGCAGACTCCTCTCCATCTTCTTGCTCTTTAACTTGTTGTACCCCCCACTTCTGAGATGTCACTTGGGCCTTTCGGTGTGATGTGTTGCAGACATCCCATTTAGAGCTAAGTGTTCAACAGTCACTTTTCTCAATGACCTTCACCACCTAGGAGACTCTGTATGGACTGTTGCCTTCTGCAGAGAACCCCTTCTCTAACCCAAGCTGAAGAATCGTAAGTCTATAGTTATAAATATTTGGAAAGCAGTTTGACTGTGTCATCTAGGGAAAGAACAGTAGTATGTTCCCTCTTTGGGCCTATGCCCTCCATGCTTTCTCTCCCCACATTTATAGGACCAGATGAGCGTTCCCTCCTTTGGAAAAGACTTCCAATCCAATCACAAAGTGATTGTTCCCCAAACAGTCATTGCACCAGTGGGCATATCTTATCTGGCAGATTGGTATTATAGCACACATGGTCGACAGCCAAGTTGTTTCTCCCTGCAGCCTGCAGAACACCTTGAAGCTCTATGGATGCTAGCCAGAGGGAAGTTTTCAGCTCAGTTCCAGCTTGATTTCTCCATGTTCTGTAACCATGAGGGTTTTACCATCTCATTCTGGTGGGCAACCAAGAACAATGATGTCTTAGTTACTTCTAAAGCTGTGATAAAACACCATGACCAAGGCCACTCAAAAAAGCAAACATTTAATCATGGCCTTATGGTTCCAGAGGGTTAGAGTCCTTGACCATCATGGTGGAGATTGTGGCAGCAGGCAGCAGGGCATGGTGCTGAAGCAGTAGCTGAGAGCTCACATCTGATCAACAAAGCATGAGGCAGAGACAGAGATAACTTGGGAGCAGTGTGGGCTTTTGAAACCTCAAAACCCACCCCCAGTGACACCTCCTCCAACAATGCCACACCTCCTAATCCTTCCCAGACAGTTCCACCAACTAGGGATCAAGCATTCAAATATATGAGCCTATAGCCCCGTTCTCATTGAAACCACCACAAATGGCAATGGCCTGTACAGAGGAAAAATTCTTAAAAAGCAGAAGTTGAAAGGCTAAAACTGCTTTTAAGTAATGATGATGCCTTCCAGAACAATGCTCATAAATATTCTTAGGAATACAAAAATAATCTAGTATCAAAACACAAATTCAATAAAAATTATCATACATGAAAAGAAGCAATAAGACTTGCAATGAAAAGAAAAATCAGTTGAAACAGACCCAGAATTAACAGGTGTTAGAATTAACAGTGGTAATAAGTTAAAACACTTGTTGTAACTACAGATCATGTGTTTAAAGAATAAGATAAAAATGTTGAGGAAATTTCTCAAAAGGCCCAAATTGAATGCTAGAAAAGAACACACTGGTGTGAGACATGGAAAATATATTAGAGGAGATTAAAGAAAAAATTAAACCCTCTAGAGGAAAAGACAGTGAATGTAAAGACACAATGGGACCATCTGAAAATAAAACTAAAGGAAACAAAGAGAATTGACTAAAATGAACACAGCATCAAGGAGAGACCATGGACTTACTTAGTCAGCCTAAGATACATGCAATTAAAAGTCACTGGTGGGCAGGAAGAAGTAAGGAAGATGAAAGAAGAAATAGCTGGATGGCCTCTAAATTTGATATGAAGCATAAATCCACAACACATGCAAGAGCTTGGTGAGTCACAGGCAAAATACACAAGAACACTGAGTCAGACAAATCACAAATTTCCCAAAACCGCTGATAAAGAAAAAAAATGTTAAAACAACAGACCAAAGACATAATGCTTATAGAGGAGCAAAGACAAGGTGGGGAGAGTTCTCATGGGAGATCGGTGAGGAGAGGACCAACCAGTAGGAGAAAAAACGTCTGTTCTAAAGTGCTGTATGCACAAAATATTTTCCGAGAAACATTGTGAAACCAAGCATTTTTCAAATTTACAAAAGTCAAATAAATTCGTAACATGTCCACACTGTTAGAAACAGAAAGAGAGAAATGTGTTCAGTTTGTGAAACAGACAGAAAACTGATGCCAGATAATGGCCTTAAGGCTTTTGATTCTGTAATAGACGTGAGTGGCAGGAGTTCCAGGGAGGTGGATTTGGGACTTCTGGTTTCCTCAGTCATTTCTTGGAAGCTACAAATAAACAGTGACAACAGAGGCTCCTTGTTTCTCGGTAACTGAAAGGACAGCTCCAAAAACTAAGAAAAGAATTATTAGACACAAAATTACTTCAGAGATGGTAAAAACTGACACTGGAGAGATATGGGGTCCAAAGATTTTTAGGAGAGAATTGTGATGCACAATTGGCAGTTACAGAAGGTAGAACCTGGAGCTGCAGAGATGTCTCAGCAGTTAAGAGCACATACTATTCTTACAGAAGACCTGGGTTCAGTTCCCAGAACCCACATGGTGGCTCAAAACTGCTTGTAACTGCAGCCCTGGGGGATCCAGTGCCTCTGGCCTCAGCAGCTATCTGCACTCATATGTACATGTCCACACATCTGCATGCAGAGATACATGCATACACACACTTTTTAAATGATACAATTTAACAAGAAGGAAGAACTCAACATTGATACTATTAGTAGAGCTACACAGTTGCAGAAAAACAGACAGGGTTTTCTCCAGGATGAAATTCCCAAGTCCTCTTGTCCTGGCGCCAGGTGGCACTTAGCAACAGACCAACACACTGAACGACAGGGACTTTCTCAGCTCTCCAGTGTTTGTGCTATTTTAATGAATCTGAGTTTCTGGACTGTAGACTCACTTGATGCATCATTTGCCTTCTCTCACGGTCCTTTGTGCGTGTGTGCTCACTCCACTCGTCAGTATTCTTCAAATTACACTCACCCCAAAACATCACCTGTCATTAAGAAATACATATTTTTATAGTTAGTACCGAGCACTGCAAACTTACTGGCTTTGTTCATCATGTCCCCTCAGAGGACAAATTTTTATCTGAACACTAGTTCTTTTACAATGCAAAACAAATCACTGCTCTTTTCCAGCGTACTATGGCTTCCACTTTCAAGCCGTATCACCAGCCCAAGAACTAATTTACAAATCCCTGGAGAATGAAGGAAAATATACTGAACCTCTAGCTCTAATGCACACTCTCATTAAAAAATTTTCTCGCCCTGGTGCTGGAGAGACCAATCAGAGGTTACTAGCACTGGTTGCTCATGCAGAGGACCTGAGTTTGATTTGCAGTTCCCTGCACCAACATAGTAGCTCACAACCATCTGTAACTCCAGTTCCAGGAGATCTGACGCCCTCTTCTGGCCTTGGTTGGCACTGCACACATGTGGTGCAAACACATTTAGGCACACACGTTCACATTAAGATCTTTTTTTTTACTTTATTTATTTATTTTTTAAATTACACTCATGATATTCATTAATTACACTCATGATATTAATCACATTTGTGGTATTCACAGATTACATTCGCAGTATTCATTCAATTATATATGTAATATAAATATATATATATATTTAATTTTAAATGCCGAATGTCATTTATTGAAGTGGGGGAGGAGGTCTTAAATACAGGCTTACAGCACAATGGGAGGACCCCGGAGGGCAGAAGTTCGCTACTGATGTTTTACAATCTTGCTTCTAATCTGTTAACGCCCATTATTCAGGATACCAGACAAGGAACTTCCCTTAAGCATTCAGGAGGGTGGAACCTGGCAGGGAATTAGCATAGGGAGAATATCAAGGTCATGGTCCTCAAGCAAGGCAACAGTTACCCAAAACGGGGGCCAGGGTCCTACAGGTCCCCCTTTTATTAAAAAATGAGCTTCTGACTTGGGTTGCGTGGGACGTCAGCAGGTCACCTTACCCATCATGGAGACGCCTGCCCAGGCCTCACAGGTGCTCTGTCTTAGGTTGGTGACTGCCCCCCAGGCATTACCCATCTCTGAATACTCATTATCATACAGGCTCAATCGTGTGTGAGCTGCAGAGTTAACTGCTGCCAAAGATCTCAAAGTGGCACTGGGCTTGCAATCTGTGTGTTCGATACAGAAAAGACCAACAGAGGTCCTATCTCACCCATAGCCAGTAGGCTAAAGGCAACTGAGTCATTCCCTTCCTTAACAAGCCATACTGTATGTTGGTGTCCTTGTAAGATAGTATCCCAAAAGCACCTGGAACTTGAGTTTATAAATTTATAATTTTCAAAGCCAATCGAGATGTATATAACTACTGAATTAAATTTATCATGCCCAATAGAATGAAAGATTAACTAACTGTGGTAGCTACTTTTGTTGCCAGGGTCTCCATTGTGCTAGCTGTAGTAAGCAGTTATGAAATGGTAATCCCAGAAAGAGTAGCAGTGGTGGGCGCCATTGCTATAACAGCAACAGCGGCAGCAGCAATGTCAAATTCTCTTCTGGATTGTGTGTACATCCACTGGCATGGATACAACTCCAGTATCCACGTACAGCCAAGGCCCATTTTTCTTGGTCCCAGCACACACGTTCACATTAAAATCATTTTTTTTTAAGATCATCATTCTTGTTGATCAAGAATGAACATGTTTAGCTGAAAGAAGTGATATAGATGTATGATAACAACTAGATCATCATGATTTTATTTAAAAATAAATGATAAATTTTAAATCAAGTTTGAAGTCAGAAGTTTTTCCAGTCCTAACCAGCCCAGCAGTCAGGAAGAATCTCTCCCACCTGTGTCCTGCAGCTGCTTGGTCCCAAGTAAACA